>WAAF01008533.1:175494-194133 GCA_013400475.1 Tricholaema leucomelas
ATTCTATTCTATTCTATTCTATTCTATTCTATTCTATTCATGTTCTTAAATGCACAATTTCATTGCCAGCAGGCACAAGAATTTTGATTACCAAGCAGTTGAGGATCTCTGCAGTCTCTGTAAGATTAGTCTCTAAGTTTATCTATAGATATCCTATTTTCTTAGTCATCATACATTTAATGAAATAGCTATCCTGCAGATGGACAACTCTTTACAGCTTGAATGTTGAACATTAGATGAATTTTAAAAATGTGATTGATATCAGATGAACTGACCTACCTACACAGAAGTTTTTGTACTGGTGTTGTTTTCAGTAATGTTTTGCAACATTAAGTAGGAATATCCTAAAGAAATGTGCTGATTGATATAAAGGTAGGAACACTCATCAGAACTGAGGCTGGCCTATAATACAGTGAAGGTTGAATTACTCTGAAGACTGAATTTGGTCTAGTGAATATATATTGGTGTCTTGTGGGATTTCTCCCAAAAGCCAGGAGACAAAATTTACAGATTTCACAGCAGCCATGTCAGCATGATACTGCTGCTTTTGTCTCCAAATATTGCCATTTGCTTGGCAATAAGTGACTATAACCACAAACAATACTAGAGATAAGGTCACAAACATCAGTGTCTCCCAGAGTGAGTAGATCTGACAACAGTAGTGCAACTGGTGAAGCAGTGTGAAATACTCTGTCCACTGCTGGCCAAAATTCTCATTGTGTCTCATCTTGCCCCATGACAAATCACTAATCCCTTGAAAATTGCAAGATTGGCCAAAGCCCAGATTTTTCAGATGCATTTTTTTACAAGTTCTAGCATTCCCTATAATTTGGAACCTGTATGTCATTTTCTTATGCCATACAAATACCTTCATTTCCTGCAATACAGTTAAGTGTCCATAGTTCACTTTACAGTGAGGGTGGTAAGACACTGGAATGGGTTGCCCAGGGAGGTTGTGGATGCTTCCTCCCTGGAGGTGTTTAAGGCCAGGCTGGATGAGGCCTTGAGCAACCTGCTCTAGTGGGAGGTGTCCCTGCCTATGGCAGGGGGTTGGAGCTGGATGATCCTTGAGGTCTCTTCCAACCTAAACCATTCTATGATTCTATGAAATGATGACTTAAACCCATTCAGTACTTCAGAAATGTCTATTACCAGAAGCCAGCACTCTCTCATACCTGTCTCCGGCCATACCTAGAGATATTTGGCAAGGAGAACATCTCTGCTTCTGCCTCAGTCTTTCAGGCACTAGCAAGGTCTCAACTGGCACTTGTGCAAGTGCTGAACTTAAGCTAATCAACAAAGCACAAGCGGAGGGTTCTTGGATCAGATCTAGTTTCCACCAAGCCATCAGCACTAGGACTTGTGTCAGAAGTCCAACTTGTGTTGGACTTGATGATCTATGAGGTCTCTTCCAACCTTGGTGATACTGTGATACTGTGAATGAAGAAGCTTGACTTTGTATACACTCTGCAAAATATCTGAACAGAAATGGCTCTTCTTTTAGCCTAGCATACATTCAGTGCAGTTACACAGAGAAAACCAGCTCAAACTTGTCCCTTTTGTCCTATGGTTAATGCAAGTAATGGTTCCCTGCAACTTCTAGCTTGAGGGCCTGAGCCTTCACTGGCAGGTGATGTGTAGCAGCTATTGCTCTTATTTGTGTTTAAACTCTCACTGAAGGAATCATGTAACTAAAATCTATGGAAAATGCAGCACATGTTCCAAGGGTATACTGAGAATATATATCCTAACATTACAGACTTAAGAATTACTACAGATCCCAAGAACAGCTGCACCTTAACTGTGGATTTATTTACTGTACCGGTTTCATTTAAGTCTCCTTCAGGAATCGAGGGACACAGAAGTCTTTTTGGAAGTCTGGTGCAGTAGCGAAACTGCTGACAATCTAAGCTTTGCTAAAGTTTCAATACTTCTAACTGGTACAGCCAGGAAGCAAAGAAATCATCATCGAGTCAGTCAAGCTGGGGGCAGATGTGGCTGGGCTGGAGGGCAGAAGGGCTCTGCAGCGGGACCTCGACCACCTGGAGAGATGGGCAGAGTCCAAGGGGATGGCATTCAATAAGTCCAAGTGCCAGGTGCCACTTTGGCCACAACAACCCCATGCAGAGATACAGGCTGGGGTTGGAGTGGCTGGAGAGCAGCCAGACAGAGAGGGATCTGGGGGTGCTGATTGATACCTGCCTGAACATGAGCCAGCAGTGTGCCCAGGTGGCCAAGAGAGCCAATGGCATCCTGGCCTGCATCAGGAATGGTGTGGCCAGCAGGAGCAGGGAGGTCATTCTGCCCCTGTACTCTGCACTGGTTAGACCACACCTTGAGTACTGTGTCCAGTTCTGGGCCCCCCAGTTTAAGAGGGACATTGAGATGCTTGAACGTGTCCAGAGAAGGGCAACGAGGCTGGGGAGAGGCCTCGAGCACAGCCCTACGAGGAGAGGCTGAGGGAGCTGGGATTGTTTAGCCTGGAGAAGAGGAGGCTCAGGGGAGACCTTATTGCTGTCTACAACTACCTGAGGGGTGGTTGTAGCCAGGAGGAGGTTGCTCTCTTCTCTCAGGCAGCCAGCACCAGAACGAGAGGACACAGCCTCAGGCTGCGCCAGGGGAAATTTAGGCTCGAGTTGAGGAGAAAGTTCTTCACTGAGAGAGTCATTGGCTACTGGAATGGGCTGCCCAGGGAGGTGGTGGAGTCGCCGTCCCTGGAGCTGTTCAAGGCAGGATTGGACGTGGCACTTGGTGCCATGGTCTAGCCTTGAGCTCTGTGGTAAAGGGTTGGACTTGATGATCTGTGAGGTCTCTTCCAACCTTGGTCATACTGTGATACTGTAAATGATGGTCCACAAGGTGAAACTGAGTGAAGTCAACTTTTTTCTCCTGAGAACAGCAGGTCTGGTTCTATTCCAGAAAAGCTAACCTTTCAGTGGTTTTGGCGACCTTGGCAGTGGCTGACTTTGAACCAATGAACACAGTTTCATGTATTCAAAAAAAAAAAAAAAGTAATGTTTTCCGAGCTCCTGACCTTCATTAGATTACATTTATTACAGGAAAGACTCTATTTACGGTTTCCCAACCTTATTAATCATCTTACAATCAAATGAGATGAACTTCATATAATGAACTTCTGAGTTTAAAAGTACACTAATTTTTCAACGCTGTATGCAACGCAAGACCTGCCTAAAATCAAACATCCTTCCTTATCTGAGAGAAGCAAGGAGTGCAGTCATTTAAGTGTGCCTGTAATTCAGAGGTCAGAAAGCTGATGAAACCCCATTTGCTAGGCTTATACAATGACTGGAATCCAACAGCTACTATGTGTTATTCTGGAAAGTTAGAAGACAACATAAAAAGGGAAACAGCCAGCCAACAAGGGCTCACTTACTGTCAGGATCTGCTAGACATGGTGTGTATCTTCCTTTGGGTTTACGTGAACCTGTAGAGAGACAGATTGCTCTCGTCCTCCTTGAACTTGATCGGGACTGAGGTTGGGGAAGAGGAATGTTGGGGTCTGGTGCGGTGTGAAATATCTGTAGGATTTGAAAAGAAGGCGGAAAAATGACATAAACAACAGAGGTACCCTTACAGTTACTTTGTTAATCCATTTGTTTTCCACATCACTGCACCTGAAATTAATCCTGTAATAGTATCACACATTACAGAAGAGTCAATTCACAGATTATAAGCTTTTGTCTGATTTCTTTTTACATTTCAAGAATCACAGTACTGTGATGCACTTAAAATGTATACTAGTACTTTAAATACTTTTCTAGCCCTTAACATTCTAAATTGGTAAACACAGAATAGGCCCTTATTAGTGACTCCTGACCAAGAAGTTATAAAGATATTATGAAGAAAAGGATTTTTTTTCCTCTGTGTTTATATAAAAGCTATTCTTGGTCACAGAAATGTGTCATAGTCATAACTTACAAACAATCCAGTTTGTATTTCAGAAAACCACTTCAATTGTACTTCAATATTGTACTTCAACGTTGTACTTCATTGCCGCAAAAAGCCCTCAAATTTTACAGGTATCTGACTACTGTAATCTGACACAGGCACACATGAGGTTTTAAAGAACTCTTTGATGATGTTTGGCAAGTCTGCTAGCAATGCTAGTGCAAGGTAGAAGATCCATGAGTATCACCTGAGAAGATCCATGAGATCATTTGTATCACCTGTTCTACAATATCCAAGGCAAAGTCTTGAAAGACACTAAAAGCTTTCTTGGATACTTTCAGTAACAATGAAAACTGCCTTGGAGGATGACCAAAGCAAAAAAACAAATAAAAATTACAACCAACAGATCTGTAGATTTTAATTCCAGATCTTCTTTCTCACATCTTCTAGTGCATACTGCAAACTCTACTGAGTACTTCTTATGGTAGTCTGTGTAAGGAAGTGGAACTAGTTTTATAGGGAAAGACTGACTGAAGGAACTGGAAGTGTCCAGTCCCCATAGGGCCAAGTGTTTTAAGTTAAATACCATGCAATGCCAAAGTAAGGACTTCTGGCCCCACTACCAACAGGGCACTCCTGGAAGAGAATGAAGCAAACAAAGAAAAGATACCTCCTCATCATTCACATCAGTGGAAGAAAGTATGCATACTTCCACAGCAGCAACTACTTCAGTGGACCTCTGGAGATGCTCTTGGACTACACACCCTGTCAGGCATTAGTGAGCAGGACATCAATACAAAACATGTCTGTACTCAGAGAATGACAGCAAGGGTGATTTGGTCGTGTAGCCATGGTCTTTGTACTGAATGAGCTTGTAATTTTCTGCAGGCTGAATTCAGTGCTGGAAACATTTAATATATATGTTTTTGAGTTACACCCAAGGAGGCTATTGGTACCATGATGATTTAGAGGCATGCCTGTGAAATATAACTGATGATACCCAGCAGTCCTGTCAGCACTTACTGATCAACCAGTGCAGAGCATCATGGCATTGGCTGAGAATTGCCCCTCATCTGAGTAACTTGAAACAGAAGAAACTCAAAGTTTTTTCACTTTGTTTTGTTAGCCACCAGAGAAGATGATATATATCAGCAAAAGATCTCCAAAATAAAATCTGGGTTGATGATGGAGTAAAGGATGTCTTGACTGTTCTGCTGAGTTCTGAAATAAAATGATATCCAGGGAACCTTTGTACTGAAGATTCTATCTGCAACTGTAGTGGCTGGAAATAGATTTCATAAATTCTCTTTCTCCAGCCCCAAAAGAGTTCTTATTCAGTGTTCCAGGAAAGAGTTTTGAGATGGATCTTTGCTGTCGCTGGTGTCTTTGGGGAAACAAATAAATAAATCAGGAATTCAGCAATAACTTTCTTCAAAGGAAAATGAGTACCTAGAGAAGTCTGTATGTGCCAGAGCATTCAAGAACTTGTAAATCACAAAGATGTGATGGGCTTAAAACCTTTGTGACTACAAATAAAACCTCGTCTAAGTTATATTATTTTTCCCTTTTGCTTTTTTATTTTTTGTCTAGTATCTACACAAATTAAAAATGACATACTGCACAGAAATGAGGTATTCTGTTGGGGATCTACACTGATGCTTGTCATGAAAAGAGGAAATGAAGGACAGTTAGGGTTTCATGATGTTAGGAGAGACATCTCCACTGTGCAGCTGGCATATCCCCAAAGGACAGTGATAGTCAGAAAGACTATTCACCCAGAGTGAGCCTTCATACACTGCTAGTATGAAAGAGATGGAGGAGGTGGGAGCAAAGTATAACATTCTCATTCAGTTTCTAGGTAAAAGAAAGATACAGTAAGCTTCAGAAAACTACTGAAGACTCAGATCAAGTCCTTCAAAGTATGGGAGGCTATGCCTTAGATGTGTGCCTTGCGCTGCTACGAAAGACTTGCTAGGAATACAGACTCATAGCATTGAGTGGGAAGAAGGTATTTCTATCAATGACCCTCTACAAGTGCTAGGTCACTTAAGAACTTGATGAGGGCAATGAAAATGAGAGCTTGGTTTCACTTCATCACAAAACAGTCAGATAATGTCTTTCTACCTTTTCATAATGCTCTATCAGAATTTCAACGACGATATTCTGAAACTTAATGTTCATCATAGCAGCCACGGTTTCTTCTTGGGCTCTCATCAGAGTTGGTCCAAAGATAACACCAAGGTTGGATACAGTCATTAGGTTTTGCTGACTGTGTAATGACACCCTTTAAATGAACACAAACAATATGCAATTACATTGTTGTGCAAAACTGCAGCTTCAACAAGCAAAAAAACTGTTAAGACTACTTGTTTAACAAGATACCAAGTTCATGTCTCTCCTTTTAAAAAACTTCAGTTCCTAGAGTCAAGATACAATACAGTACAATTAATATAGTTCCATTAAGGCTCCCATCCTGCAACAATTTCATGGATATTAAGCATGTTTTCCTGGAATATTTAAGTTCCTGACATAACTGACAGGGAAAAGTAACCACCTTTGAAGTCCTCCACATAGAGATCCAGCCTGTCTAAAGTTGAGGAGTTCTAGTGTAGTGATTATACAGGAACTTAAATATTTGATGCAAATTTGGCTGAAAATACTGAGACAATGGAGGTCAACCATATGCTTTAGCTTTCATGTAAAGGAAACAATCTTTATCAGAGAAAATGCTTAAATTGCAGTATTTATTAATATGCTGAAAAACAGGATCAGTGGGGCAGTGAAATCATTGCTTATGTGGTACAGGTAACATTAGACAATCGTAATGATATCATTTGGCTCTAAAATCTATTAGCCTTTTTTTTCCTGTATATTCTGTACCTTTTCTGTCATTTTTTTTTCTTAATATAGAATTCAGAAACGGTTTTCCCAATAATTTGGAATCAGATAGTAAAAGACATCAATCAGTAATTCTCAGTGCTCCTTTTCTCTCTTTATAAGACTTGCCAAATAAAAATGGTATAATCATAAATCCTTCTAAATAACTGCCAGTTAGAAGTTGCCCTATTGCTTTATGTCTCTTAAATATCATGCCATGGAAAAATGTTATAATTAGGCTTGAGGCGAGGAGAAAGTTCTTCACTGAAAGAGTCATTGGACACTGGAATGGGCTGCCACCAGGGACGTGGTGGAGTCGCCGTCCCTGGAGCTGTTCAAGGCAGGATTGGACGTGGCACTTGGTGCCATGGTCTAGCCTTGAGCTCTGTGGTAACGGCTTGGACTTGATGATCTATGAGGTCTCTTCCAACCTTGGTGATGCTGTGATACTGTGATACTGTGTGATATTTAATTTTACTGAATCTACCAAACTGAAATAGTTGAGGCACTTTTTCTCGTCCTTCTCACTGCTATCTGCTACCATTGTCCAGCTCAGCATTTTTCATTTCCTATATAATTCAAATAACATTTTTAAAATTACAAACCAGTAAAATCTACAAAATACTGGAGAATTAGCAGATAGGGGCAAATTTTACCTTCTGCTTTCCTCTGAGAGCCTTCATTAATCAAGTTTATGAACACATTTGCTATGTTTTCCTTCCAATAATATTCTCAGATAGCTTTGTTTGTCCTTAAAATGTTATACAAACATTAAGAAAATGATCTGTCTGAGGTCAGAGTTTGGTAGCAAATAAAGCAAATACTGTCCCCTAACAAAGATTAGAATGGCAGTGACAAAAATATGGAGAGATTTTCTCAAGGCTACTGCAGATTTTGCTTTGAATCAGGATCAAACCCACGTCTGGACTCACACATTACCTTTCTCCATCTCACTGTTGAGTAAGCATTAATGATATACAGAATTTGTAGAACAGTAGAATTATCCTGGTCTAAAAGTGAGACAGACTGCACAATTACTTCTGCAGTGAAATAATATTCCCCTCATATTTGGAATGGTAATGTCTTAGCACCCCATTTACATCAAGAAATAAGAGAAACTAAATGTGTGAAAGGGGTTTATACTGGAGACATGACCATAAACTGCATGAAAAGTAAATGCTTATCTTCTTACATATTTCTTAGGTTGCTTCATTAAGTTTTGTCAAAAAAACTTGCCAAAATGTTACTTCAGAGAGAGACACTGTCAGAGATGGTCATTTGGAAGCCAGGTCATGAAAATACCTTGTTAAAAGCCATTTTTAGCCAATTATCTTAACCTAATTTTCTCTGTAACACATTTTATGTTTGGGTTAGGTGAGTAAGGGGTGTTTGGGAAGCCTAATGGTATTTTAATGAAAACAGAACTTCGATTCACTCAGCTGTAGGTTTGTTAGAAAAACCTAAAAGCCCCCCCGCAGCAATGTTACTCTGCTTTGTGCTGCACAGCAACCGTTAAGGTCTCTTACAAAAATATTAGAGTCTTATAGGATAAGAGATAAAGTAGTGTTTGTCCTGTGTTTGGGTTTCCTTGGTTACAAATTTGGCAGCTTGGTTAATAAAAGGAATGGTGAATTCAATAACACTGTAATCAGAAAGGATTCTCTACAAAGCATTTCAAAGGTTCAATTTCCAGCAAAAGAGGAATAAACCCAGGCCTGTAAATGGACCAATTTGTTAGGCGCTTTCTTCTGACTTAGTCCTACTCTTGCTGGGCTACTGAACAAATACAGGCCAAGGTAATTATGTGTTTCAGGTCAGCTGTAAGGTATTCATTAAAGTGCAGTCACTTTCTCCTCAAAATCCCTTTCTTTGATATATCATCAGATTGCAGACTTTTGACTACCTTAGGAATGCATGGTGTTACTAAATCATATCGGAGGATGATTTAGGCTTTAAAGCAGACAGATAATTTGACTAGGAAGGTTTCAAAGCAAACAAACAAAATAGTTACTTAAGTGAAAATAAGACCAAATTTGCCATGTTTGCCTGGCTGTTGAGTATATACTCATGCAGTACTACCTCTCTGCAGGAGAGTGCTTTTCAGGGTTTGGAGGTTTTGTTTATTTGCTTGGTTTTAGTATGAGCTACATCCCACAACATCTAGATCATACTTAATTTTACACAGTGACACAAAAGTCAATGTAGTCAGACAGGTAAAGGCATTAACATCTAAACCAAGAAAAAATAATATTATCCTTATCTTGTAATTCATACTTAATAGTATAGTATTTTCACCTAGGCGAAAAAGCATACATAAAGGAACTGAACAGCTAAAAGAAATATAAGGAAAGGCTGTACATTCTGAAATTGGATTTGAAACAAAAGACTGAAGAACCATGAGGCTAGTTGTTCTTCTGATTTTTTATTTTCCCATCTTCATAAAATTAGGCACTTTATCTGCCATTTCTTCCTTGAAAAACCTCCACACAGTGGTAGAAATAAGATGAGGAAGGAACTCATACACTCAAGAGTCTAATTTTGAATTCAGTCTCATTAGGACTGTTAGCATAAACAACAGCTGGCAAATTATATTAGAAATTAGAAGGGGAGAATTGAACATTGGAAAGAAAACAACTGAAAGTTTTCAGTGTAATGTGGGAAGTTTACAATTATCAGAAATGAGAATTACATCAAAGATAAAGAGAGGCCAAGATTACATCAAGGTTGGGATTCTAAGTGTGCCAGGGGAGGACTGGATATTGGGAACATTTCTTCACTGTAAGAGTGATCAGGCATTGGAACAGGCCCCAGGGAATTGCAGTCCCTGGAAATGTTAAAAAATGTGCTGCTGTGGCATTTAGGGACGTTTTAGTGGAGCACTTGGCAGTGTTAGGTTAATGTTTGGACTTGATTATCTTGATGATCTTGGAGGTATTTTCCAATCTTAATGCTTCTGTGAAAACACTGAGTGGGCAACTCCTTATGGTATTACTTTTTCTATGGTGAATACTTTTTACCTCTCTCCAGAACATAATTTTAGAAATCAAAAGTAATTTCAAGTGGCATTTCAACACAGAAAATGGATTAAGCAACACTGAGAAGTTTAAAGCAGAAATAACCACATCTTGAAATAAGACCAACGAGAAAAATAAACAATAATTACTTGACCAAGTGCTTGATAAGGATGTCCAGCATCTCTCTGTTCTTCTCTGGTAACTTATGCACTAGTGCATGCACTGCTTCGACTCTGTAGTTCTGATCATCTGACTCTTAAAGAGAAAACAAATAGCGCTGATCTATTAGAGCATGAGTGAAGATACGTCTAGAAATGGCACCAGTGCCTGTATGCTAATACACACACAGATTACAAGAAACCAAATGCAATTACTCTTTCCAATGATGAGGACAATTTGATTATCTTTATTACAATATGTGCTAGTTTGAAGCTCTGAGTGAAGTAGACAGGGGTGGATTGTGCTAATTTGAAGCTAGCTAGAATGTTTTGGTGAGAAGAACTAGATCATAGGCTGAGAAATGAAAACAATGGTGAGGTCTTCTTCGCTCACAGTCTTGCTGAGATGAAAAGAAAAAGCAAAACAAAAGATAAAGTCTTTCTTCTTGTTGAGAAGAAAAGCAAAACAAAAGATAAAGTCACTTTGCTCTGCACCTTGCTTGGGCACTTTGTGCTAGGCAGTGCTCTCAGCTCTTTGCCTGCTGGGGAGCTCGGTCTGCTGGCTGAACTCCATCTTGTTTTCTAACCTCACCCTCCATTTGCTTTGCTGATTCACCTTTGCTTCTTAATTCTCTTGGCCGAACCTCCATTCTTCCTTGGGACTGGGGTAAGGCTGAGAGGGGTAGGGGGAAGGTGAGGGGGTGGCTGAGAGCCCCTCCTGGGGACTCAGGTTTCTGGGAGGGGAGTTGTGTCTGTATTACCTTTTTTACCTTGTATATTTCTGTATATTACTGTATATACTGTAAATATCTGCTTGTAAATTGTGCCAGCTGTAAATATAAGCTTCATTCAAATTTCCAGAGCCAGCTGAGTCTAGTCTGGGTGATTTCTAAAGTGTGGGGGGGCAGGGGACACCCAAACCATCACATAATATTTTGAAATCTGCATTTCAAGTAACTCACCAAAAGAAGTTACTACTAGTAAGAGAACCAACAAAATTAGTGACTCAGCAATGCTGACCCAATGTATTGCTTCAGTGATATTCAAGATTTCTTTCTTAGTTATTTAAAAGATCTAAAATTCTTCAGTGTCTTTTATTTGTATCAAGGCAAGAGGAAATAAGGAAATAACTTCAAATTCTAAACTGGAGTTGTTATAAAACTCAGTATCTCTGTAAACAATTACTCCATTTGTGGAAAGCTGATAATTATCAAGGCTCCCATTTCTCAAGGCAGACTGGAAAAATAAAGGTTTCTGGATGAGAGGGATGAATGCTGCAAAGTATCAGCCTATATAAAACATATAAATCAAGTTTGAACGTTTATGCACAAGGTAGTCATACAGAACCTCTAAAAAGATCAACACAAACTACTGAACAGCTTCGCCTAGCATGACTTCTCTGTTTTGAAGACTTTCATGGGGCACTGTGCTGTCACACAGGGTGATGAGGAAGACCATGGATCCAGGGCTAGATCACTGAGTAACAGACCAAGGAGATTAAGGGCTAGAAACAGTATTACTTTTATGAAAGTGTATTTATTACTTTACTTACTAACAGCAACAATGAAATCCTTGTGCAGCTTGAAAGTCATCAGTGGTTCTGAAAGACACCTGGTTGTAAAAGAAGTTTAAATATTTTTTAGGAAGGAAACTTTAAGAAGTTGCTTTCTAACCTCACCCTCCATTTACTTCTTTGGCTGATTCACCTTTGCTTCTTAACCCTCTTGGCTGAGCCTCCATTCTTCCTTGGGATTGGGGTAAGGTTGAAAGGGGTAGGGGGAAGGTGAGGGAGTGGTTGAGAGCCCCTCCTGGGGACTCAGGTTTCTGGGAGGGGAGTTGTGTCTGTATTACCTTTTTTTACCTTGTCTATTTCTGTATACACTGTAAATATCTGCTTGTAAATTGTGCCAGCTGTAAATATAAGCTTCATTCATATTTCCAGAGCTGGCTGAGTCTAGTCTGGGTGATTTCTAAAGTGTGGGGGGGTGGGGAACACCCAAACCACCACATTCGTAAAGACACCAAGAGCATAGGATAAATTGTATGGTTTTGCAGAGATTTTTATCCTGTTCCAGGAACAATTGCATGAAGCTTCATGGTACATAGTTTAAGGGATCCAGAAAAGAAAGACTGAGCACAACATATTTTGAGGTTTACATAGAAAGTTTAAATAACACCATGCAATTAATTAAATTCTGCAAATTTAGGTCTATGTAAGATATGAGTACCTTAAAAAGGCAGAAAGTGTGTGAGAAATTTTAGATTGTTGCACATAATCACAGGTATGCCAGGAAAGGTAATAATATACTCAATTATTGAACATTAAGAAAGGTTAATATGATATTAATAGGCAAAAGATTAAATTGGCCAGAAAAGCAATACTGAGATTTGCGTAGCATCATACTTACCTGAGGTAGTTTTTTAGTCCACTTGTTATTGTTTTATTGTCCCAAAGATCCATATCAATATCCATATCAGGAGGAGATTTAGGGGCTGGTAAAAATTTGAATTAGGATTGTGTTATAGTTTGACTAACACGCTAATTAGAACAGCAGCAAAACAGAAGCTAATAGTTTAGTCATTTAGCTCATGTGATTTGAATCTTCTAATCTCTGTCAAAGTATTAAAAAAAATAACTTAGCACTAATATTTAGTACCTGTAAATATTATCTATATGCACTATATCCAAGTGTAAAGGAAGACCAAGTCAGCAGAGAATTACTAATGTATTTGGCTTAGATACTCAAACACAGGCAGCAGAGAGCCAAATTAGTAAGAAAAGTCAAAGACTAGAAATTTATCTGTTAAACTGTTATGTGGTGTTACAGAACTAAGCTTTGGAATACTTGTGAAATAAACCACATCGATACCAACAAACAAAACCTTAAAAGAAATGCATTTTATCAGTAATTTGCTTGCACATATCACTGGATACAAGCAGAAGTTGAACTCTAATGCACTTAAGAAACTAGCTGGATCACTTTTTAAGACTGCAGATACACTTTAGTGGCAGTAAATGCACACACACACTGAAGTGTAAATATTATGACACACTTTTCTGAGCACAGCAGTTGAGACAAAAGGGACTGCACCACAGACATTGCACACTGGAAAAGCTTCACTTCAGATACTTACAAAATATGGTATTCATCAGCTTTTGCACCTTGGAGTTTACACCACCTATTCTGTATAACCCCAGGATTGTGATACCTATGTTGGCAAAACAAGTACAATGGAAATGATCAAAGCAGGATTACTTCAATATACTTTGATGAATCCTTGGTTTTCAAAACATTTAAATGTATTTATGGAAAATGGTCCAATTACACTCTTGACTATTGTTTTACCCTACTGCATTATCTTCTGGAATATTAACACTTGCATTCTAGAATCATAGAATGGTTTAGATTGGAAGGGACATCAAAGATCATTCAATTCCAACCACCCCCCATAGACAGGGACATCTCCCACTAGAACAGGTTGCTCAAGGCCTCATCCAGCCTGGCCTTGAAAACCTCCAGGTAGGGAGCATCCACAGCCTCCCTGGGCAACCCGTTCCAGTGTTTCACCACCCTCACTGAAAAGAACTTTTTCCTAACATCTAGTTTAAATCTCCCCTCTTCCAGTTTAAACCCATTACTCCTTGTCCTATCATTACAAGACCTTGTAAATAGTCCCTCCTCAGCCTTCTTGTAGGCCCCTTTCAGATACTGCAAGGCCATTCCACTGAATCAACACTGTACACTAATCATAATTCTACATTTACAAAACCCTTTTTGCAAAGAAATGGCCCATATTATAAAAAAGGAGTTAGATAGGGAAAGTGAAAAATAAGGCCCAAAAGCAGTCTTAAAACACACTGGATGTCAACAAGTTTATCTCACCTAGACTTTATTGGAAATCACTATGCAAGTATATTTGCATAGATCACCAAAGCTGCAGGGAGACACCACACAGCTTTTGGATTAGAAGAGAGTTGCATGCTGACAGGTCAGACCATGGACAAGAAAAGGTTACCTCCTTTTATGGAATATGACACAGCCACACCTCTTCTTTTGGAAAAGGATAATTAAAAACATGCACTTCATCAGTACAATGAGTACTATTTTCTCTCTGTACATAGCTAGAACAAAACTGAATTTCTAGAGATTTTTTAAAAGTGGGTGAGTTGTGTGCAAAATGAGCAAATAAAATCACAGAATCAACTAGATTGGAAGAGACCTCCACGATCAACCAGTCCAACCTATCTCCCAGCCCTGTCCAATCAACTAGACCATGGCACTAAGTGCCTCATCCAGGCTTTTCTTGAACACCCCCAGGGATGGTGACTCCACCACCTCCCTGGGCAGCCCATTCCAATGCCAATCACTCTCTCTGTCGAGAACTTCCTCCTAACATCCAGCCTAGACCTTCCCTGGCAAAACTTGAGGCTGTGTCCCCTTGTTCTGTTCCTGGTTGTCTGGGAGAAGAGACCAACCCCCACCTGGCTACAGCCTCCCTTCAAGTAGTTGTAGACAGCAGTGAGGTCACCCCTGAGCCTCCTCTTCTCCAGGCTAAACAACCCCAGCTCCCTCAGCCTCTCCTCATAGGGCTGTGTTGCAGCCCTCTCACCAGCTTTGTCACCCTTCTCTGGACATGTTCCAGTACCCCAACATCTCTCTTGAATGTAGGGGTCCAGAACTGGACACAGCACTCAAGGTGTGGCCTGACCAGTGCTGAGTACAGGGGAAGAATAACCTCCCTTGCCCTACTGGCCACACTGTTCCTGATCCAGGCCAGGATGCCATTGGCTTTCTTGGCCACCTGGGCACACTGCTGGCTCATCTGAAGCTACTATCTACCAGTACCTCCAGGTCCCTTTCTTCCTGGCTGCTCTCCAGCCACTCTGTCCCCAGCCTGTAGCACTTCTTGGGGTTGTTGTGGCCAAAGTGTAGAACCCTGCACTTGACCTTGTTAAATCTCATCCCATTGGCCTCTGCCCACCCATCCAGCCTGTCCAGGTCCCTCTGCAGGGCTCTCCTACTCTCCAACAGATTGACACCTGCTTTTTACATGGTGTCATCTGCGAACGTACTGATGCTGGACTCGATCTCTTGGTCCAGATCATCAATAAAGATATTGAACAGGACTGGGCCCAGCACTGATCCTTGGGGGACACCACAAGTGACTGGCTGCTAACTGGGTGTGGCACCATTCACCACCACTCTCTGGGCCCAGCCCTCCAGCCAGCTTTTTACTCTCAGAGTGAATCTGTCAAAGCCACAAGCTGACGGCTTTGCTAGAAGCCTGTTGTGGCAGATGGTATCAAAGGCTTTGCTGAAGTCCAGGTAGACAACATCCACAGCCCCACACATAAATTGTGCTCTGCAAAATAGATGTTTCAGCAGAGTATTCATGGCACTTCTTGATCTTCACGTTTTACATCAAAAAACAAAGTTGGGAGCTGATGCTCTCTACAGTTTAACCATGAGAATGCATAGCTGGGTGCACACAAATTAAAGATTAAAGATTAGTGCAACTGTGCATTACAGTGTCTAGACAACATGAAATTGCAGAAAATGTTTTAAAACCCTCTTAAAGGATATGTTAAGATTGTTGTTGGGAATTGTAGACACAGTATTAACTGTAAAAAGTACAATCCAAATCAGGGACACATTCTAAAGAGCAGTTGAAAGCCATGTAGAATTAATTAAAGCAGTATTTGAGCAAAAGCTCATAATAAACTAGTATAGAATTGAGATTTAATACACACCTCTTGTTTCCACAGCATGAATACATTTTCTCACGAAGTTGAAACCTGCTTCATTTAAAAACACTACAGAAAGAAGAAAAAAAGGTAATTATTTTCTAACTTACCAATACACAAAATCTGTTTAGCTACATTCACATTAGTAAAAAAGGACTGATACACATTTATCCATGAGATTATGATACTTGTTCTTTAATAGCATTGTTGTGGCTATATCCTCAGCACTCAAAATCCACTTTTCTAATCATTAATGTATCATTAGGAACAGAATATTTTAATGCCTTTCTCAGATATCAGTAGCCCTTCTATACATACAGCTGAAAGCTCATTGCTGTAGGAGATTATCCCCCATAGAAAAACCTTTTATGAGTGCAGGACCTACATTTTGAACAGAAGTCAAAGGCTTTCTCACAATTTACATAGCTTAGGAGGTGCTTTTGTGCAACCCAATCATATAATTCCACAGTTATGTCATAGCAATAGAAACAACATATTAAAAATTAGTATCTCAAATGCACATATATCCAGAAACTACGATGTGACATGACAGAATTCTATCAATACTTGGTAACTCCACAAAAAAGGCAAGCTTACTTTCTTCCTTCTTGCTAATAATGGCTGGTAGTGTGTAGATCTGTAAAAAAAAAAAAGGCAGTAAGAAGGCAGTATGTCAATGTTTGTGCTTCACATTCTTTATTGTGTGCTTTGTTGGTAGGTGTAACGTTGCCAGCCTTGCCTTTAACCTTCTCCTGATATTTACCTGCATCGTACTCACCCAGGTCAACAGCACTATGCTAGAATAGGTACCTAAAATGTGTTAGAAGTCAGCTTTTGCAGATTTCAAATAGGTTAAATTTCAATTCAGCCACTGATCTAATTTCTGTACTATTTCAGTGAAGCAAGCAGCCTGTAAAAATACTTATCAACTCCATAAAACCCATGAATGACTTTTTTCCCCTTGGATACAGGTCTGGCATCACCCTTATTCTCCAACTGTTTTAAGAGTAGATTAATAGTGGGAAGAAGTTTCAGACAAGCTTGTCTCTTAGTAGCTTTCAACACATTTTTATGGTCTCTGGTGTGCCTTTCAAGATTGTGCTAATTGCTTACTGCCCAGCACATAAAATACACCTTTCACAAATGTTATATTAACCGTGAATTCTATTAGATATAAAGTGCTACCATACTATTTGTTAAATATCTTAACATAAAACAGTAGTATATAAATAAAGGCTTAAATTCACTAATAGTTCTGCTTTTCTACTTTGTACTTATCTTCACTTTTTTTTTTTTTTTAATGTACAGTGCCATAAAACTGTAAAAAGAAACTGAAAAAAATCCCTTACTGGCTCCTTTCCATCCATAGCTTCAAGCCACAGTTTTCTGTTGGATTCTGAAAATGCTTGCAGGGTGATAATTCCAGGTCTGCCAAAGACATACACATACAATGAAATTATTGATTACTTTTCCTACAACAGTATTCAAAGTCAGAATGCAAATGATATGAAGAGAATATACAACAGTCAGAAGTTAAAGAAAGTTCATTGCTTCTAAGATAATACAATAAATTTGAGCTAAATTTAAAAGCAGGTCTATTTTTCAAAAGTTTGGTACTGTAACATGTAATTTTAGGTATCTTCAACCCTCTAATAGATATTGGGCACCTCTATATTGCAAGATGAGCTACAGACCTGCAAACGGGAACCCACACAACCTATATTTCAGTGGAGAGATACTTAGGGTGGAAAATCCTCAGTATTCCAGTACTGTGTTTACATTTATACGACCTTCCTCACAGTCTTAGTCATTACTGACATCAGTAATGTCCACTGCATTTTCTTTCTGATGGCAAACCTATTTTTCACCAACACAAGGTTCAAAAGACATTAATGTTGCCCTTACACACAAATTCCCACCATACAAATTCCGGGTGTTGTGTATCTATATTTTCCCTGCTGATTTGTAAAAAGATTCACTACTTCCTTGCTGAATACCAAATAAGACAAGTCATCATCCATCATCCTGTCACAGTCAGATCCTCACAATAATGACAAAGTAGCTTTCTATTCTACTGCCTTTTCAATCTTCTCGCCAAGTTCTCAGTACACCTTTAACTTCTAGGCCAGGCACATTTGCAATCAGTCAAAATGTCTAAAAGGAATAAATAACATGTAAAAAGATCCTATAAATATCTCTTCAATGAGACCCTGAAGAAGTGCAGATGGAACTAATTGTTCTGTGCAGCTTTTTTGAACCGTGGATGTTCTAGCAGAGTAAGGGAGAGAGAAGGGACAACGCTCAGTTGTGAATGTCACAACGGCACTGCCACACTGTGTCTAATAAATGCAGTTCTCCTTAGAAACAACTGCCAATTTCAAACTCAACTTGTCAATTCAAGCTTAGGAACAAGTAGTCTCAGCATTTGTTCATATCAATTTCGTAGTTCTTAAACCTGAACTCATTCAGAAGTCTAATTTAGATAAAAATGTAGTATTATATGTGAAAATACCAAAGTAGCCTGAAAACTCTCATGTAAAAGTAGCCATTGTGAATGGAATTTAAAATGACAGTAACATTCATGAAATATTTCATAAGGGAATGACTACAAAAGTCAGACTATCTATGATATTTTGTGAGAAAAATCAATTCAATTCCCAAGCTTGAAAAACATACTTTTGGAAAGAATTGTGTACATATATTTTGAATTTAGAAAATCAGTTCTAATCTATCATATATATATAGAGAGATATATATGAGGCCTTATATAAGAGGTTGTGCTAGTTTGAAGCTAGCTAGAATGTTTTGGTGAGAAGGGCTAGATAATAGGCTGAGAAATGAAAACAATGATGGTGTCTATTTCGCTCACAGCCTTGCTGAGATGTTTAGAAAGGAAAAGCAAAACATTAGATAAAGTCACTTTTGCTCTGCACTT
>WAAF01008533.1:194201-221770 GCA_013400475.1 Tricholaema leucomelas
TCTGGGAAAACTGATCTAGTTGAGGAGGCCTCTTCTTACTGCAGAGGTGGCTCTATTAGATGACCTTTGGAGGTCCCTAAAAACCCAGGCCATTCTACAATTCTGATTTTGTAATATCCAGAAATAATTAAAAATAAAACTGTGGAAGTAAATTTCATAAATGAAAGTGATGTTTTCATTTATGAAAGATAGGTATTGGGATAGAAAATGTTTATTAATAGGTATTTATTTCCAATTTGTTAATACAGTGAAAAAAAAAAAAGTCAAACCTCTCAAATACTTCGATATCAAAACAGAAACGTTTGTCAATTGAGTCTGTCTTTCTCCTGATGCAAGATTTTAGCTTGAATATCTCTGGTGAGCTTGTGACAAGGCCATTCTGAAAATTAAGACAGAACAAAATTAGATGTGACACGGCTTTACATCTTAAATTTAACCATATGAACAGTCCAAAGAACATGCATTAAGATAGAGATTAAAATAATTTAGGAACATATACAATAATTTCTCTGTCTCTAAAGGAAGATGACAGTTGATAGCTTTCTGTCACTCATTTGTTATGTAATCATATTTCAGAAGACTCCCTAAACTAAACATTTCACAAACATCTGCATATAAAACTCATTATAACATGATCGGGTCAGGAAAGCTAAAGCCCTGATATGATTAAATCTGGCCAGGGACATCAAGGTCAATGGGAAAAGATTCCACAGGTACATCATCGTTAAAAGGAAGACTTGGGAAAATGTGAGGTCTCTCCAGAAAGAAATTGGAGGCATGGTTATCCAAGATATGGAGAAGGTTGAGATACTCAATGACTTTTTTGTTTCAGTCTTCACCAGTAAGTGCTCCAGCCACACAATCTATGTCACAGAAAGCAAAGGCAGGGGCAAGGAGAATTAAGAACTGCCCACTGTAGGAGAAAGATTCAAGACCATCTAAGGAACCTGGAAGTGCATGAGTTCATGAGACCTAATGACATACATCTGTGGGTCCTGAGGGACTGGGTGGATGAAGTGCCTAAGCCACTATCCATCATATTTGAGAAGTTGTGGCAGTCCAGTGAAGTTTCCACTGGCTGATGAAGGAAGAACATAACCCCCATTTTTAAAAAGGGGAAAAAAGGAGAACTTGGGGAACTATGGGCCAGTCAGTTTTATTTATGTGTCTGCCAAGATCATGTAGCAGATCCTCCTGGAAACTGTACTGAGGAACATGGAAATATGGTGATTGGTGACAGTCAATGTGGCTTCGATAAGGTCAAATTGTGCTTAACAGATTTATTGGCATTCTACAAGGGGCTTAGAGCACTGGTGAATAAGGGAAGAGCAACTGATATCATCTACCTGGTCTTATGCAAAGTATTCGACCCTATTCCACATGGCATCCTTGCCTCTAAACAGCAGAGACAGGGATGAACCACTTGGTGGATAAGAAATAGGATGGATGGTTGCACTCAAAGAGTTCAACTCAGCTCAACAAGAGAGGATCAGCTGCACCCAGTGGCTTGGTCTCATCAGCAAACTGGCTGAGGGTATGCTCTATGATAGAATCATACAATCACAAAGTCATTTAGGGTCTAAAAGACCTTTAAGATCATTGAGTCCAATTGTAAACCTAACACTGGTGTAAGTCCAGCACTAAACCCAATGTCTACACATATTTTAAATACCTTCAGGGACAGTGACTCAATCACTTCCCTAGGCATACAGTTACAGTGCTTGACAACATTTTCAATGAAGAAATTTTTCTTAACATCCAACCTAAACCTCCCCTGGTGCAAACTGTAGGCCAGTCTGTATCACCTTGATCTGTGGGACGGTGATCAAGTGAATAATTCCAGAAACCATTTCCAAACATTGAGGTCAGAAAGGTGATCTGAGACAAGTTTGTGTGGATTTAATGAAAGGGACATCATGCAGGATCAACTTGATAGCCTTTTACAATGTGATGGATGGATCCATAAGTGATGGAAGAACAAAGAATACTGTTTATCTCAACTTTAGCCACACTCCTGACACTACATTCTACACAGCTGGATGTTTCCTACTACATCCTCATAGACAACTTGGTGAAGTACAGGATAGATAAGTAGATGGTGGGGTAGACTGAAAACAGCAGTTCAGCTTCTGACAGTTCCTAGCAGTATGGCCAAGGGGTCAATACTGGGGCCAGCACTGTTTAGAATGAGTATGATTAAATCCAGGCACCAGCACAGTCTGAGGCCAACAGGATGGAAAGCAGCTTAGCAAGAAAGAACCTGCAAGTTCTTATGGGCAACAAGTTGACCATGAGCCAGCAATGTGCCCTCGCAGCAAAGGCCAACGTTTTCTTTGGCTGCATCAGACAGAGCACTGACAGCAGGTCACTCATGCTGAGTATGACACTCTATTCAGCACTGGCAAGACAGTTCTGGAGACCTGTGTCCAGTACTGGGCTCCTCAGCACAAGAGAGACAGTGATATACTAGATGGGCTATCAAGGTGATTAAGGACTTGTAGCATCTGTTATATGAGAAAAGGTTGAGAGAGCTGGGACTGTTCAGCTTGTAGAAGTAAGATCATGTCTAAAATTACCTGATAGGAAGGAGTAAAGAAGACTGAGTCAGATTTTTGTCAGTGGTGCCCGATGAAAGGACAAAAGGCAATGTGCCCAAACTGAAAGACAGGTAATTCCACTTGAACTTAAGGCAAAGCTTTCTTATTGTGATCAAATGATCAAACAAGTTGCTCAGATTGGTTCTGGAGTCTTTGCAAAACCTAAAATCTGACTATAGAAGATAGGTACTGCTTCATGTATGAAAACAGCATTATGCTCTGTTCACCTCCCCCCCCACTTTTTTTTTCTAAAGTTCCTGCATGCTTCATATAAAAGATGGAACACCCAGTTCATGGATGCATTCCCAACGTGCAACTCACCACTTTTCCACCAGATTTTGTTTCAGCTATACTCATGGTAAATGTTTTTGTCCCTTTATCATAAGTACAGTAGTGCTTTATCCATGTAAATCCAAGAGGTCCTAGATTAAAGAAAATATAAAAAAAAGATTATTTTGGTACTTTATCACTATTTCAACTGGAGTGAGATAAAGGAGAAAAATGAGACATAACAGCATCCACATGTAGCCTACAAAATAATAAACTCCCCAATTTTGAACATGTTCAGCTGCAATTTTCAAATATTGCAGCTTGATAATGTCGTCTAAAAAACTCCATGGCACTGCTTTCCTTTGGCCACTGGAAGGCTAACATCATCCTACTAGGCTCAACAGGCAGGAATAGGCAAGATCCTGAGGATTTTTCTGCCCAGAAAGCACAGCTGAAGATTTCATCAACCCAAGAGAAGCACAAGGATTCAGTATTACATCCATTCTCAGAAGAAAACTTAGAAATCTGGTATTAGATCCCCCAAATTGGATGAAGCCATGAAGTCAGAGTGTATCTCCCTTTACTTTCAGAGTTCTCATCAAAGGTAACAGTCGCTTTTGGTAGCATCATAGGAAGGCTATTCTTCCACCTGTTACCTTAAGGGAGTGAGTAAAATGACATTGGCTCCAAGATAGATTTAATCTGATGTAGCTGAATACTGGTAGGTGATTTCATGATGCGAAAAGAAAAGAAGGAAAGGAATAGTGCACTGTAAATCAACAGTGGTTTAGAGATGAGGGATAAAATGCTGGGTGGTAGAGATGGTGCCTTCAGCAAGAAATATTGGCCTTTTATGCATTGCAAGCAGTCCTGCTGGGAAGAGATGACTGTGACAGTAGCACACAACTACTGACATCACAAACTATTGCACACACTTGCAATACTAAAGTAGCATATACAATTTAAGTCAAGTGGATGTATGTTTTATCCTGGAGAGGTGACACCACATTACTTCTTAATTCCACTGCAAAGTACAGGATCTCAGATGAAGAACTCTGGATTTTCCAGAGTTTTGCTCAGGAATTGCTGTGGACCTTTAGTAATTCTAACCACAAAATCCTCTTGAGCTTAAGAACAACGGTATTTTAAACTTCTGACTGCTAACCTATCTTAGACACAGGTATTTATGTGTTCCTTGCTGTGAGGACACTGTGCAAATCCTCTCACCGTTTTTATCATTCACTCCACATACTAGAAGTACAAAAGAAACCAGTTTACCATAGCACAGAGAACAAGATAAGCTCCTAGATTTTGACGGATACTGGAAGGATGGTGCAGTGCAGAGGAGAGTATAATTAAGGTTTCTGCAGTGTGACTGCTCCCTTTAGGGACAGAACCTTATGGCTGTAACTGCAGTGGCTCATAATAGTGCTGGCAGCATTCACAATGACTGGGGAACATGTAGTCAATAGGTAACTTGGAAAGAACTTATTGATTTTTGAGGATAGGAGATTTAGCATGGAGAATGGGATATCCTGTGCAGCCTTGGCTCAGTGGCAGACTACAGCCTCATTCATTTTTACCAGCATTGACACAGCTTCTGGGTACTCATCTGCAGAGAGCAAACAAAATGGCTGCATGAAAATATACCAGGAAGAAAAACAACAGTTGTTTCCTCTTGGACAGCATTATGCTTCAGAGTCTGGCACTCAAACGTGGATCCTCTCACAGAGCCATCACAAACATAGATGCCAAAGCCAATAATAATTTATTTATGCAGAATGGAAACTACTGTGCAAATTTACAATAGGAAAGGACTAACCAACCTACATGTGATTTTCCAATTCATTTCAATGTGAGTTATTCATGGGAAAAATATGATACTGATTTCTTCAAAGTGCAGAATATCTGGCCCTTTTAATTATTTTTTCTAAATGAAAAAGGCTTTTAGTTAAAAAAAAAAAGGTTTTTATAAGGACATTGTTGGTTCTTGGGGTTTTTTGTATTTTTTTTTAAGCAACCATAAATAAGTAGTTAAACAGTTAAAAGAAAATGGAAGATGCTAAAACCAAACCTTGCAGTTTTGCTATTGATACAATGGCTTTAGCTTATAGATGTAGCCTTCCACAAAGGTAGTGGATATATGAGAGATTGCATCAGTCATGTAAGTCAGATGTCTGGTGATCGAGAAGTGTAGATGTGGAAATTTGCATAGTCTGTTATACCGACTTGGATAGAGTTAGAGTTTTCTCACTGCCTTTGTTTGCATGGAAGTAACTGAGAAGCTAACCACTTCAGAAGTTAACTGGCTACTTGCCTTCAGATTAGCTGTTCCATTCCTATAACTGAAGTTATTTTCACCTAGCAAAAGAAAACTTATGATTATTCTGAATAAATATTTCCTCTGATGGCATTTAATGAACTCTTTTAGCATATATGTAAGAAGGAGAAGCAGTCTCAAAGATGTTTTATAGGAGTTTAGAAGTCACTACAGCCAGACACCTACATTGCAATTTAAAGCCTGTTACTGGTAACTGTCTCTCCAAATGAAAATAATTTATAGCTTACAGGCATTAGAAGAAAAACCACTAAATATTTAGCACCCTGCATATCAGTAATAAATATATGCAGGATTTACTCCCCAAAAGAGCAAATGTTTAACACAGCTGCCCATAATTTGACAAGAGCCTGTGGGATGATGGATGTAGGAAATACACAAGTAGTACCTTCCCCACTGACACAGAAATCACAGACCCTGTTACTCTTACTCCAGAATAAACTAATGAACACATTTCTTTTCAGTAAGAGGATGTCAAGTTGACCTCTCACTATTTAATGAAGCACAGCGTGTGTCCAATTCTTCACTCCTTTTTTCCCTCCCCCATTAGCAGGGCTTGGTGTAATTTCCACTTAACATGGGCTTCTTTCATCATTATTATTCAATTAAAACATAGAGAGCCTTCTTAAAACTGCTACTGAGGGAAAAAGCAGCTGAGGTTAACTATGGAAAGTATTGAATTTTCTTTCTTCTAGCTCACACGTGGAATAAAGATAAATTTCATAATGTCATCTGAAAAATCACTTTATAGCTCCACGTAGTCTTTTCAGATATCATCTAAAAGGGGAGCATGAAAAAGATATCCTCAAAACTAAAGGTCCTGTGGGGTCAAGTGTGACATGGGAATTCTATATTCAGATATCTTTCTATTCCTTTTAGATTAAGAAATCAGGTGCAAAGTTGTATTTCATAATTTTTGTATGAATGTAAAACTTTGCAGAAGAACGTGCACACTGTCTCAAAACACTGCTATATACTTTTCAGATGTTTAGCTGATTCCACAGGAAATAGAAAAAAATGCATAAACTAATATAAATTGGAGTATTCCATGCAATGAAAACTATTTTACCAAGGGTTTTGCATGATCCTGCCTTACACACCTAGTTTGACTTGGTTTTCTGTAGTGGTTAGAGCATAAAACAGTAGCAGCTTATGCTTATGTGACATATAGTTTTGAATTTGCTCATTTAACTTTTGACATCTTTTCTGGTTCCTTTTTCATTTATAACATGATGTATATTGTTAGGCTCTTCCAAGTAGTTTTGGGTACTCATAACAACTTTAGTTGTATTCCTTTGTTTAGGTAATCACTTCATTCGCATGTCTCATGAAGTGAATAAAACATAGGTACAAGTTCACGGCTATTTTCAAGCATTAAATGCATGTTCACTTACTCAGTGGAGATTGCTGTTACTACAAGGTGGAAGTTCCTCTTGCTGGGTCAACTACGGGCTCTATTCAGGCAAAGAAAGTACAGGAGACAGCAGCACTTGGCAGGTAGTACCAAAGCAGAACAGTAAGGAGCTTGCATCTCCTGCAGCAAGGTGTAGGGCTGCTAGCCAGAGCAGAGCTTCCTACCAGTTATCCACTGGGGTGGCCAATAGCAGTGACCTAGCTACAAGGACCCAAGGGCAGGAGTTGAGTCGCTTACAACTGTTTTGACCACCATTCCATTTGACCACAGCTATTCTGAGTGCTTTTCAAAAAGTCAAACAATTACTTTTCTTGTGACCCTCTCAATTTGAAAAGCAACCATATCACAAGTCTGCTGACATTCAAACACGCTGCTTGTGTTATACTGAGAGCTGAACCATTTTCTCATAGTTGTATTTGTTGCTGTGCCTTTCAAATCAAAATAAAAGGTAAATCTTTTTACTCACGCTTCTCCTGCACGTAGAGATAGCCTTCCATCGTCCACTGACTTGGTGGTCTGTAATCCTGGTTGGCTGATTTCATTCTTTGCATGAGTCTCTCCACTTCCTGCCTCGTGCTTTCAAAGTTATTCCGGGTCTAACTCCCAGAAAAGGAAACAAAGGAAGAATCACTTATCTCATTCAAGTACTGAAAACAACAGCGAAGAACTAATTGCTAATAATGCCAAAAGGAGTGAACTGGACATGAACACAAGCATTCCACAGAGACATAACAGGTAAAAAAAAGCAGTAAAGAACAATATTTGCCATTGCTCTAGAAGCCTAGGAATAACACAGTAATGAAGTAGCCAACTTAAAAGTGTAAAGGAAACATTCCTCTTTCTGCAGATCACTAACCCCAGAAAGGAGGATCTGTCATCTCTTTTGCTACGCTTCAGAGTATTTTGCAGACAGATGCAGGCCCTCTCTTTGTGCTCTCTAGACTACACAGACAGAAGCCAGGCTAAACCAAAAGCTGCTGATAGCACAGCCCCAAACCTGAAGTAGTAAGCCCCACTGAATCACCTGAAGTACAGTGCAGAAAACACCAGTTGGGGTTAATGCACAGTTAATGTCTCTAAACAGCTGTGGTTTGTCCACAAGTGGAAGAGATAAATGCACCGTGTAGCCATATCAACAACTGCTGATCCTCAGAACAGTCAAACTGCAGGCACTGTCATGAACATTTTTTGGTAGGCCTATGCAAACACCACAATAAGTATAACATGAATACATTAGGTGAGAAGCAGGTCATAAGTGGCAGAACTGTGCCAAAAGCATGCAAATATTGCCCGTCTTAAAAATCTTGTGTGCAGCCAGGCACAAGTTCTTTACCACGAGGGTAATGGAACACTGGAACAGGTCACCCAGGAAGGCAGTTGAGGCTCCATCCCTGGAAATATTCAAAGTGAGGCTTGACAGGGCTCTGGGCAATCTGACCTAGTTGAGGATGTCCCTGCTTACTGTAGAGGGGGTTGTACTAGATGACCTTTGGAGGGTCCTTCCAACCCAAACCATTCTATGATTCTGTGATCTTGCCAAGCAAGTAATTCAGTACACAGAGATTAATTACTAATATTTGCTATTATTTATGTTAGTATAAAAGGACATTTTTTCTTACTGAATTCAGCCAGATCAAGGTTTCCCTCCACATACCTAGCACATTAGAGTAAAGGAAAATTGTTATGAGGTGCCAGAGGTGTGATAGAGTGTTACTAATATACCAGATGTTGATCACTTTGTTCCTACAGGGAATAGAAAAGAGTAATTTCGTAATGTTTCCGTAGAGTCATCTCCTGGACTCTAGTCCTGACAAATTAGAAAGAGATTCTCAGATCTTTATACACTGTTAAACAGTTTTCTGGTTTTGTTGGCCATTCATGGAGTTGCCTAGGAGTATGAAAATACATACTAAAACCTTCTCTTGAAGATCAACATTATTATTAGAGAGGGAGGTAAACTTTTTCTCTGAATTTTTCAGATTATATCCTTAGTGTGAAGTATCAGCTCTGAGCAGAGGTCATTGTGAGATCCTCAAGAGGGACATGCCATGGAAGGGAGGAAAGTTCTCATTCTGAAAGCTTTGTTTGACTATCAAGTTTTTTAATTACTACTTTAAGCAGCCAAGACTTTGAATCATATTACAGAAAACAAAGCCCAATGGACATAAAAATTGCACTTTTAGCCACCTGAAACTGTGAAAGTGACATCAGGTCTTGTTAAGACATTGTGATCTGCTAAAAGCTGTCAGTTTGCTTCTACTCTGCTACTCTTATGGCTCCTGATCCAACCTGTAGGATCATTTTAGTAACAGAGACAGCACTTCAGATCAACTATTCTCCAAGACCTTAACACACAATGCAATGAAGAAAAGGACTTTTAACAGCTGCAAC
Source organism: Tricholaema leucomelas (assembly GCA_013400475.1). Lineage (NCBI taxonomy): Eukaryota > Metazoa > Chordata > Aves > Piciformes > Lybiidae > Tricholaema lacrymosa > Tricholaema leucomelas. Next base: position 203,212 of record WAAF01008533.1, read on the forward strand.
AGACAAGTTAAACACAATTTTCCCTGAATACTGTCATCATTTTTCCTCTACATAAATTGTTTCACCCCAAGACTGGGTGATTCTGAGTGACAATTCAGTAGACAGTTCAGCTGTAAAAGGAAACTGTGTAACTGTATCTGGAGCCAGAATTCAAATTCATGTCTAACAGCAGTGAATTATGTATGATGTTCTACTATATCTTCATGTACATATTTCTGCAATGTACAAATACAATAAAAGATATCATAACATATTTTTCCTTCTGCTTAGCTTTATATAGCACTCCATCCCTCTGGTCTATTTAAGACTGCATATACTTATGTAATATTTAAGAAGATGTTAACTATTCATTAATTAACACTGCAGTTGAAAAAAATATCAAATAATTCTGTTTCTACAGACATGGAGATAAATTTCTGGACTGAAGCACATTCTTCACCCGTTCACTGAACTGCTCTGTGCAACAACACTGACCTCTTGTGCCTTTATCTGAAAGAGTCTTAACCACAAAGGAGCAAATCTATCATTTGTTAGGACAAGGGGCTGAGATGCTCTACAGGCAGAGAATATTTGCATTTCAATCCAAATGGAAAAGGTTAATCATCTAGGAGGTTTTTGTCTTATTTCCCCAAATAAAGTTTTAAATGGAATTTATACCTGCCTATGGAACAACAGACATAAAAACAGAGGTGGCTGCACACATTTAATTGCAGCAAAACCCAGATGTGTGCAGGGCTCCTAAGAATAAATATCTACATTGACCGTGCTAAGACAATGTCATCTTACAACTCTGAGCCAGCACATGCCTCTCTAATAGCAAGATGCTACAAGAAAAACGTCAGTATTTCGTTTTCCAGGAACTCACAGGGTATAGCAGTTGAGCACAGTAAAATGCTTTTGCACTCCAAGACCTGTGTAACATTCCATAAGTTCAGTGGCCAAGGCACATCCACAGAAGCTGATGTTGGATCTTTTAAACTGTTGTAGGTTCTTTGACATTGGTGGAGCTACAAATATTTCTGTTGGGTGAGCATCTTTTCTTGGAAGAGTCAAATGGAAAAGAAATGGAGAGATCCCAACGCAACTGATTGAATTTCACTTTGAAGAAAAAATCCTCCTCTGGCAGAGGGGTTGGACAAGATGTTTTTTTCAAGGCCACTTTCAATCTCTAACATTCTCTGATTCTATGTGTGGTTTACTTTGATAATACTTGTCATGAAAAATGTAGGGATGGTCCACTATTTAACATGTTGAACTTCACTTTTTGTGTTAAAAGCAAATGCTAGTGGTTCTAAAGAAAATGGGGTGCAAATATACATATTTTTATATACTTACCTGTCTTTGGAAGTGTAACATCTGAGTCAACATAATGAAATAAATGTGCACTTGCATATAGCAGTTATGAGTGGAAATGTAGGTTGATTAAATGCAGTTTTATTACTTTTTGAAAGCTTTGGAATTTTTGGGCACAGTTCATCTTGTATGGCTCTTAATACCACCTTTAGACCAATCTACAGTGAAAGATCCATCAACTCAGTTGAGCGTAACTCTACACAAATGACAGATCTTTTCTTCCAGTGGAACTTAACACTCCTAAGAGCTGCACACTGTGGAGGAAGGCATCACCAGTTCTTTGGTGCTTCAGTGAAGAGCTAAAAAATGGCTTCTCAGGTACACTTTATATACAGTGGGAAGTTAACAAGAAGTTAGGCAACAGGACAAGCTTTTTGTGGCAATCTGTGATTGTGAAGAAACAAATTGCATCATTCTATACCAGTTGGGGCATTTTTGGGACATCCAGAAGACAGGTACCACTTTCAGGAAAACATTTACACATGCTTAACCTTATCTAGAGTATTGTGCTTTCTAGTGAAAACTCCTGTTCTGCTTTTCTGGTTCTTGATCACAGGACTGATCCTGAAATTTTGACCTGGAAATCACAAATTAACTATCCAAAATTATTTGTTGACAGGAATCTTACTCACCACAAGCAAGTTTTACCTATTGCTGTAGTAATTTAATTTCATCTTACTAAAACATTGCAAAACTTAGAGTTCCAATAAAATGCTATGAGCCTACTTTATATCTTGAAATTAAATCAGCAAACAAAATTGTGTAAATACAAACGATCCTTACGTTCTGCAAATTGAACTGCAGTTGCTGCTTGTATGGTGCAAACTCTTGAGCCAGTTCATATCCTTCATGGTAAAATGTAAATAATCCTTGAAGAAAGGCCAAGAGCTGAAAGGTAAAATTGACAAGCATTATGTGTTTTTAACATGCATGTTTAACACTATGTAGCACAAATATAATAGAATATACACTAACTTGTACGAAAGTATTGCCTGAGATAGTGGAAAAAATAATTCTTAGCAATTGCTGCTGTGCTGGCTTTTGTGTCCGCTGAGGTTTTGGTATTGGAGGAGGGGCATACTGGTCTGGCTCCTTGTCAGAAGCTTCAAGAACTTTCCTCCATGTCCAAGTCAAACCCACCTCTGGCTGAGGCAGAGACAATCACCACCACTGCAATAACTTATGTAGAGAGGAAAAACTGTTAGACTAAGAGAAGGGTGGAGGAAGGTGTACTCAAGATGGAGTTGTATTTATTACTGCCTTACTCTGCTTCGGTTGGTGAATAAGTGGTAGTTTAGTTGTTTAAAATTGATTTTGTTTCCTCAAGCCAAGTCTGTCTTCTGCCCATGAGACCACAATTAGTGAGCCCTCCTGGTCCTTTGTCTTGGTCCTTAAGCCTTTTGTTGCATTATCGCCTCCCCATCCCACCAGAGGTGGTTGGAAGTGAGTGGGCAGCAGCATGGGGCTTTGTTGCGGCTGAGTCATGGGCTTAAACCATGACAGCTACACACTTTTTCTATTCAAGTGAATATTAGAAGGCAAAAACTAAGGACAGATGATTTTCTGATTCAGCAGCAAAAGATGGCAAACCATCAGCAAAAAAATTTCTGTGTTTAAGATCCTGGAACACTCTAAGTGTTCATTACCTGTAATAGCAAAGCTTTGCTGAGCAAGGAATCCCTGATCGGACCTTAGGAAAGAGAGGTGCTAAACAGGCTTTTGTATTATTTAGTTGTCATTTTCATGATAATTTAATCCACTGTTTAGTAATTTTATTCACTATTTCCCTGTTTAGTAATTTTATTCACTATTTCAGCTACAGGCTTTGATACCATGCATTTTCCAAGTTTGTACTTTAAGTGTTCAAGGCTTTTTCTGCAATTTTTTTTTTTCCACATACTTCATAGTAATTGCTTGGGCTATGACCTATTTTCCACAAATGAGACTCTTGAAAGTATGTTTTGGACAGCTTAATAAAGCACAAGAAACCCAGACTATTTCTTCCTGCTCTGAACAAAATGCAAACTCTAACTGATATGTCTGCGACTGACTCTAGCAGAACAGTTAAGTCTGCACATGTTCAGCTGAAAATACTTTTAAAAGTTTACTTTATAATAATGATTAAGTAGTAAAAAAAATGCATCTAGGTTTTAGTTGTTGAAGTAACACGTTCCTACCATCTATTAGTTTAAAAGCCTTCTACTTGTTCTGTTCTAGCTGTTAGAAATGTTTTGACATTTCCCTAAGTTGTCTTACCTGCTATTAAGTAACAAGCAGTTAGATTTTTATTATGGATATATTTTTTAATGTATGTAATTTAGCTCATCAAAAAAATAACCCAAACCAAATAAAGAAAACAACAACAAAAGAGATATTAACTTGGAGGTACAATAACAAAAGCTGTAACAACAGGACAGATTTATCCTAGTATATTGCAGCCACTGAAAAGCTAATCACCTAGGGTAAGTTACTGACTGTCCAGGATGTCTCCTGACTTGGTAAAAAAAGTCAGGTTTTCAGGATTCAGGAGCATCATTCTTATTCTCACACAGCCCCCACACCCCTTTCCATCCCTGTCTCAGGATGGGATGAAGGATCCAATGGGAACACTTATCTCACTCCACTGACTACTGAAGTAGCCTAAGATTGGGCATCAAAAATACCACTGTTCATATTTAATGCACTTTTCTTTGTGTTACCAATGCCATAGATTATTTTAAGTGAAACTGCTTAAAAATGTAGCTTTTACTGTCTTTGAATTTACACTCAGCCCTACCTGAAGAAGTGCAGTTAAACTGTTCTGCCTCCCTCTCCCCTATTGCTCACTGAGAGACTGATGTACTAAGGTAATATATATATTTCAGGAGAATAGCTAAAATAGCATTTTGCATTTTTACAGCTCCATCCATTCCAGCCCTGCAAGACATTCCACACCCTTTAATGAGCAAAATTTCACAGCTTGACAGATGAGAGAAAACACAGCACTCTGTCCAGAGGAGTAAAACATGATGACTTGCTGCTACCACACCAGTCCTGCTCTCCTCTTGCCATTTCTCCTCTCTTTCCCCATTCATCTTTGCCATGCATCCTGCACATCCTTGTGCCAGTTCTGGCATCACTGAGCCCTTCAGTGAGCATCTCTGCCTCAGGAAGCCTGCTGTTTTGCTGTGTTAGTAAGTTAAAGCAGTTCACGTTTACTAGACCACCACTATCAGCATAAACACAAGAATAAAGGCAAGGCTGGGAGAAAGACATCAGCCTTGTTTTTTAATGGTATTGCAGGATCAGGTGAAACCCTCACCTCATGCAGAGGTGGTGAAAGCCCATGGCTGCCCAGTAAGTCCATTACAGAGGATGAAGTACTGAGAAGATCCTCAGGCAAAAAAAGATGCATTTTTTGGTAGGGCCTCTAAAATGGGTATGAACTCCTGACTGCATCCCATGACCAAACAATGGAGGCAACAGTCAAGTGAAGGGCTCCACAGATTGTGTAAATTGTCTCAGCTTTACATGATCATAGAATCATAGAATGGTTTAGGTTGGAAGGGACCTCAAGGATCATCCAGCTCCAACCCCCTGCCATAGGCAGGGACACCTCCCACTAGAGCAGGCTGCTCAAGGCCTCATCCAGCCTGGCCTTAAACGCCTCCAGGGAGGAAGCATCCACAACCTCCCTGGGCAACCTGTGCCAGTGTCTCACCACCCTCACTGTAAAGAACTTCCTCCTAACATCCAGTCTAAATCTCCCCTCCTCCAGCTTAAACCCATTCCCCCTCGTCCTGACATTGCTAGACCTTGTCAATAGTCCCTCCCCAGCCTTCCTGTAGGCTCCCTTCAGATACTGGAAAGCCACTATAAGGTCTCCTCGAAGCCTTCTCTTCTCCAGGCTGAAGAGCCCCAACTCTCTCAGCCTGTCCTCATAGCAGAGGTGCTCCAGCCCTCTGATCATCTCTCAGAATCACAGAGTCACAGAACTAATCAGGTTGGAAGAGACCTCCAGGATCATCAAGTCCAACCTATCACCCAAGCCCTCCAATTAAGTAAACCATGGTACTAACTACCTCATCCAGCCTCCTTTTAAACACCTCCAGGTATGGTGACTCCACCACCTCCCTGGGCAGCCCATTCCAATGGGCAACCACTCTTTCTGTGAAGAATTTCTTCCTAATGTCCAGCCTAAGCCTGCCCTGGCACAGTTTGAGACTGTGTCCTCTCGTTCTGTCACTGGGTACATGGGAGATCTCAAGATGAAATCATTATCTCACCTAAGGCCTGGCCCTGAAAGTCTCTTACTGTTTATTCTAGTGGTTCAGAGGAAGGTCCCAACACAGCAATTTATCTTACAAAGCTCCAATTAGATAAATAGAAAAAGGTCTATAATTTTATGGTTGACAGTGTAATTCAGGAAATAATTACATAAAAGACAAGAAAGAAAGTTTATCTTCCTTTTTATGACTAAAGTATAAGTAAATTTACTCTGCTCTGGCTCCAGCTGTGCAAAGCCCATGCTCACAGTGTAGAACTAGTTATGTATCAGGGTCCCCAACTACAGCTCCTTCAGATATGGTAACATAATTCCTGTGTTTACTCAGACTCACTTCAGTCAAAATTATGTCAATTAACTTAGTATCTAAGTGAAACCCTGTTGCCAAACCCACCTCTTCCAGCTGAAGAAACACTGCAGGCCAAACACAAGCACTCAGCAAAAGTACTGCCAGACCAGAACGTTAAGAGCATGTGAAAATGGCATTAAAAGACCTGTTGGGAGAAAGCTGCACTGTGTCAACTTATGCCTGAACTTCAAAGATCAGTTTAAAGGGCATTTGAGGAGAACGTACTATAAACTGTTTAAACTTCAGCTTCTACACTTGAAGAAAACCACTTTCCACCATGCAAAACAGTTCTGTGTAGTACCTGGAGAAATACTGAAGAGGAAAATACTTAACACAAGATGGCAGCAAAGCTGAATTTATCATAAAGTGGAGAAACAGCACAAAAGCCCTGAGAAAAATCTGAATGCATTTTAGTTAAAGTACTCCTCAGTTATTCCGATAGTTGAGCATTGCAGAGGATCCTGCCTTGATGTTCTCTTAGTCAAATATTCTCTGAGCACTTAGAAAAAATAGGAATAAAAGTTAAAATATGCTTATTTTATGCAGGTCTCAGACCAGCTTATTCAAATTTTGTGTTCAAACAACTGACACCGAGGATGGTATTTTCTTCTCTGTATGTGTAGCTACAAGTGGAAGAACAGGGATCAAAAGACATCTTGTACCCAATGGGTCTGTACTGTTAAGGCATTTTCATAACCACTTCCATCAGGACAGGTACAGCCACAGCACTGCATAGAAGAGATCTAAAAGCCAAGGACTTTAGCCCTAGGCTTATGCTCACAGTGGGGTTAGAAGTGGTTCTGCTGCTAAAGGTGGGCTCACCATTTTACAGAGATTTATATGATATAATAAAGAAAAAAGAACAGCCTTTCCTCCCCCCCCCCAAAATAAGACTTTCAGGATGTATTTCAACATGGTTTTCATAAGTAAAGAGGTAATTTGTTATATCAAACACCACATACAATGCCTGATGTGTTTACATCAAGCTTTTAATTTCAACAAATACCTTGCACTTACCTCATTCTGAGTATCTAATCAGTCACATCAATACAGAGTGAGGTCTGAACTCCCTAATACAACACTACTCAACACACCAGCGTGACGAAGATTTCAACACAAAACCCGAAACAAAATCCAACTACTTCTTCAGACTTTATTTATTTTTATGTAGAGCTAGTGACCTCAAGAGTGCCTGGTCATTTCATTCTCACAGGAAGAAGACTGTATTTAGGTTTTGGATAGGGGAGGAATTTAACCTTTGGCCTGCAACACATCAGCCAAAAGTCCCTGTCTCCCTGTTTTCATTTCATTTTCAAGTAGATAGCACTTACTCATCAGATTAAACTGAATATAGTTAATAATGCAGAAAATCCAAGAAAGGGGAAGCTGAGTTTAACATCCACAGTGAAGTCTCATGTAACTGCACACAGTTACAGGCAGGGTTTGATGGTTGTTTTGTTGTGTGAGGTGGGGTTTTGTTTAGTTTTGGTTTGGGGTGTTTTTTTTTTCTGGTTCTTTAAATAAACACTTGTGGGCTTCTGTGACATTTAAAGGACCACTCCTCACATTTCAGATAGCTTGATGCCTGTGAACTCTGTTCCTTGATTTCACAGTATCACAGTATTACCAAGGTTGGAAGAGACCTCAAGTCCCACCCGTTACCACAGAGCTCAAGGCTAGACCATGGCACCAAGTGCCACATCCAATCCTGCCTTGAACAGCTCCAGGGATGGTGAATCCACCACCTCCCTGGGCAGCCCATTCCAGTGTCCAATGACTCTCTCAGTGAAGAACTTTCTCCTCACCTCGAGCCTAAACTTCCCCTGGCGCAGCTTGAGGCTGTGTCCTCTTGTTCTGGTGCTGGCCGCCTGAGAGAAGAGAGCAACCTCCTCCTGGCCACAACCACCCCTCAAGTAGTTGTAGACAGCAATAAGGTCTCCCCTGAGCCTCCTCTTCTCCAAGCTAAACAACCCCAGCTCCCTCAGCCTCTCCTCGTAGGGCTTGTGCTCGAGGCCTCTCACCAGCCTCGTTACCCTTCTCTGGACACATTCAAGCATCTCAATGTCCTTCTTAAATTGAGGGGCTCAGAACTGGACACAGTACTCAAGGTGTGGCCTAACCAGTGCAGAGTACAGGGGCAGAATGACCTCCCTGCTCCTGCTGGCCACACCATTCCTGATGCAGGCCAGGACGCCATTGGCCCTCTTGGCCACCTCAATTTCTATAGGCTAAGGGAGTCCTGGCATCACTGGAGACCTCCAGAAAGGCATCTGTAATTCTTTTAACAAGAAAGACATCCTCAGAAAGTGACACTAACTTGAACCATCTTCTCTGGGCCCACAGAGGCAAAAGCTAGGGTGAGAGATTATTGTCACTTACTGTGTGTTGTTGTTTAATTTGCTATAAACTGAATTTTATCATTCATTTGCCCTTGTGAATATGTTTAAACTCATTATTTGAAGGAAAAGCTTTGGGGTTGTTTTTTTTCTGTGTTACAAATCAGGACCTAGGCAGATCACAAACAGCTTTTGGTTACTCACATGAGTACACATTAGTGACTACTGGAAACAAAATGCAGAGTACAGCACAGAAGTCCAGGGCCTGAGGAGCAGATGCAAAAATCTACTCTAAATATTATAATCTGCTATTCAGAGTAGGAGTCATTAGCATTTTGTACCTTAAAATCTCTCCACTCTCTCCATCAGGAAGGAGCACATTGCACTCTTACCAACTTGGATTGTCCTGCTGTCTTAGGTGTAACACGTAGCAATTTTTGCAAGGCTACTTCTCCTATTCTGGCTCCCAGATCATCCTTACCTTTAGGTATAGACAAAATTAAGATCTTGGAAGGAGATCCAGCAAATAATTTGCTTGTCAAGTCCTATTCCCATGTCATGAACCTATCTTTCTTCCACATGGGCATCACAACTTCCTCCTTCACTGCACTAATAGCCTTTCTTCTATTTTGTCAAACTCTCCTTCGAAGAGTCTATTAGTGACATATCAGACTGAAAATTATATGGAGACATTACACTGAGCTGATAAAACACAGACGTATGCCACTGAATGCCTCGCAACCAGCAGAGCTCCTGAGGAGGAATGACTGTACAGACACAACACCAGGCACCTTCTAACATCTGAACATCTACAGGACAGAACAAAGTGAATAATATAGCAACTCTTAGGATATGTGATTTTAAAGTGTTAGGGTTTGTCCTTATCTACTTGCATCTAGAAGCACATGCTCCTATTTCTAACACAATTTACATAAACTATATACTTGTAGAAAGCCTGTTTTGAAGATTTTGGTTTTCTTTGTCTCATGGTACTGCTAATGTGTACTACAATTTGCTTGGCATACTTTGCCTTATGGGTTTCAGTAAATGCTTTTACTCCAGCATGTTGTATGCAACAGATTAGAAACAAACTTAAGAATTTTGAAGGCTCAAAATTTTATAATTAATTTAGTAATTTCAGTTTCATTTATACTTATTTATTAAAAAATTCTCACTTGGAGTCAAAAGACACTGACTGCAAGGGCTATCATTACCCAGTCACCAGTCTCATACTTTCACCTGGAACATCAGGTAGCTATCTGTGTGCAGCAAACAGCACACTGAGCTGAAATAAAATGCCTGCTAACTTGACACAAGATAGTAACTGATTGTCTCAAAAGTAAATTTTGCCTACTAGATTTGTACACCTGATGACAAAACCCCTCAGGTCTACAAGACTGAATTTACCAGTAACCTCCCTTTTTTGCTTGCTCATCTCAGTACTGCAGAACTGACAAATCACTCTTTCATTTTGATAATTCGTAGCTAGTACTCTGAGGACTGACAGAGTATGGGGGAGTGATCTTGGAGAAAAGGATAAAGTTTAATATCTCCAACTAAAATGCACTACCTCAAATTTATTTTTTCCTCTGTGTCTAGCATACAGGATGAAAGATACTCTACTGTAACTACAAAAAATTGCACAACAATATTTACTGATAGAGAAAGTCTTCTTAAGGCATGAAGTTTCTATTACTTTAAAGGAGCGTAAAGTCTCCTATACCAGGGTCAGAGCTAGGTCAGAATTTTTCCAGGATGTGAGAGTTTTGCAGAAGTAGACAGAGGGAGACACTGTGGATTAATCTGTGACAGGTAGAAAAATGTTCTTATTTAGGAATCCAAGCAAAGTTTTAGTCGCTAAGATTTGGCAGCTGTATGCCATAAAGATACGATTTCTGCAAGTACTGCTTGCTGAATCCCAGGTTCATTAGTTTGTATCAATGTCAAACATTCTCTATACATTTTCATCTCATGGAAAGGAGGTATCCGTGAAGCTCTTCTTGGTGACGTTGGATGTTGGAGTTGTAATTCAACCTGTTTCAGTCAAGAGCGCTTCTTTGGTTAGTGACAAGGAAGCTGGAAGACGGTGTAGAGAAAGAAAAGTTATACTTGTCACGTTCCTCATTCTTAACAGACATTCTCATATGCTCAGCACTTAATGGGAAGGGATAGTTGACATTGGAAGGTCTCTGTCAAGGACTACAGGTACTAACCATACAAGGCAACTGGCAAGCTAGTTCTATATAACATGGGACAGTAGTAATACTATGAATATGCCACCCAAATATGCTAGCACATCATATTGAGGCAGCTTTTGGCAATGACTGATCCAGAAGATAGAGGTGGGGGGGGATGGTAACACAGTGCAGGAGAAAATCCCAGACCTAAATATGAACTTTGAAACACAACTTTATATGTCATAAAAAAAAGAAGATGAACACGTGTTTTCTTTTCTGTTCAAGGTTAAACTAAAGACAAATTACTCCACTGACAAAAATATAAAATTACACATGCAGAAAAAAAAGATTTTTCAATTTATATCATATATAACTTGGAAAAATATATGTGTACACTGCCTACATGGAATTGAGTGCACCCTCAGCAAGTTTGCAGATGACACCAAGCTGTGTGGCACAGCTGACTTGCTGGAGGGCAGGGATGCCATCCAGAGGGACCTGGACAGGCTGGAGAGGTTGGCCCAGGCCAACCTCATGAGGTTTAACAAGGCCAAGTGTAAGGTCCTGCACCTGGGTCGGTGCAATCCCAGGCACAGATACAGGCTGGGTGGTGAATGGCTGAGAGCAGCCCTGAGGAAAAGGACCTGGGGGTCTGGGTTGACGAAAAGCTCAACATGAGCCTGCAGTGTGCACATGCAGCCCAGACAGCAACCCTGTGCTGGGCTGCATCAAGAGCAGTGTGGCCAGCAGGGCAAGGGAGGGGATTCTCCCCCTTTACTCTGCTCTCCTCAGACCCCACCTGGAGTACTGTGTGCAGTTCTGGAGCCCCCAACACAAGAAGGACATGGAACTGCTGGAGCGAGTCCAGAGGAGAGCCACGAAGATGCTCAGAGGGCTGCAGCAGCTCTGCTATGAGGACAGGCTGAGAGAGTTGGGGCTCTGCAGCCTGGAGAAGAGAAGGCTTCGAGGAGACCTTAGAGTGGCTTTCCAGTATCTGAAGGGAGCCTACAGGAAGGCTGGGGAGGGACTATTGACAAGGTCTGGTAATGTCAGGACGAGGGGGAATGGGTTTAAGCTGGAAGAGGGGAGATTTAGACTGGATGTTAGGAGGAAGTTCTTTACAGTGAGGGTGGTGAGACACTGGCACAGGTTGCCCAGGGAGGTTGTGGATGCTTCCTCCCTGGAGGCGTTTAAGGCCAGGCTGGATGAGGCCTTGAGCAGCCTGCTCTAGTGGGAGGTGTCCCTGCCTATGGCAGGGGGTTGGAGCTGGATGATCCTTGAGGTCCCTTCCAACCTAAACCATTCTATGATTCTATGATTCTATGATTTAAATCCAAAACTTGGCTCAAAATTTCAGCCATGAAACCATCATACTAGGAAACATCCATTATGTGTTTTGCAGACACAACATTACATGTTTTTCCATTAAATGCTATGTACACTTCAAGTCAACAGACATTTCACTTCACAGTAGATATGATGCTTTTAAATAATCCTTTAATAAACACGGAAAGTGCTCAAGCCAAGACCTTAATGTCTGTCTATATACAAAGGGGGCAAAACCACCCATCTTTTAAGTTAAATTTTCAGCTTTAAATGCATGCATTTTAAAGAAAATAGAAAATAGAACTTACAGGTTCTACAAATTCAAATTTCTTTTTCTCTTGTACTTCTTGAATTTTAAAAACATATTCTAATGATGCTTCATAAAAGTTTTGATGCTCTCTGTCAATCTGCGTATCTGCCTAAGAGACAAAATGAAATACAGGCAACGTTAATTTACTCTTGATTGCTTTAAAACCAGTTTTGCCATTAACAAACAGATCTTCTATAAGAGTACTTTACAAGCCTCATGGGATTATTTTTTTTCTTCCAGAAAATTAGAATACCTACTTAAAATATCTAACACAAGTTTAAGAAGGTAACATTATACAGTTAAGTCTCATGCCCTTTCCTCACTCCTTTTTGGTCTCCTTTTCCTTTTTGCACTTCAATACTCTAGTTTACAGGGGAGCCTAAAGGGAAAAAAAAAGAAAGGTGGCAGCAGGAACTCTGTCCCTGGTATATGGCAAGTTTAGAAAAAGAAATAGAAGTATGATAGGAATTAAGGAAGGAGAAAAAGAACATTATTTTTATTGCAATGTTTGAGCACCAAATGCATTGAGATCTTATCTATTTCTCAGCTTCAAATACTTTCCCAAGATATTTTCCTTTTTAAATATACTGTCTTTAACAATGACATCTTGCAACATATTATTTCACAGTATGAATCACGTGCACTTGCAATATAAACATATTTAAGTCCTAAACCTAATGATTCAATTATTTTTCCTGTTTTAATTTCCAAAGGCCACAATTACAAGGCAATACTTGTCAGAAGTGCTTGAATAATACCACCTGACAGGAAGATACAGTACCAAAACAGTGCCTTCTGCCTAAATAGCTGAAGAATTAACTCTTATCAGCTGATAAAGGGAATAAGCTTTTATCCTCCACTTAACCAGCCATGGGAGAGGGATCTAACAGGCACATAGTCTAGCATGAAGATAATGGTTAAAGAAGAGACACAAGTTTCATTTTAATTCATCCTTCTTCATAATAAATCATTTTCTCAAGCAAATCCCTTTGGGCTGCACTAGTTAAGTTTTAGTTTTAGGTTAAAAAGAAAGTTTATCAAGTATTGACAGTATGAGTGAGTCAAGTTCAGCTATTTTTGATGTGAGTTATATACCTCTGTATATTCTCTAGTTCGATTCTGGCATTAACAATAATATGGGAAAACTGGAAAAGTTAGATAGTGTCTTGCCTTGATGGTAAACATTAAACTAGCAAACATCATAACAGAGGTTTAGTGTTTTGAACAGTACAATTGCAAAAAGTCTTCTCCTTCAGGCAGGACTTGGTCACAATAGCACCACGTATGAGTATTTCTTCTTTAGTCAACGACACAGTACTGTCATGGTGAGAGTGCATAGATTCCTAACGACACTGATAACTAACTGAGCACAGTGCTCTGATACTACTCAAATCATGGACCTCTATGATATATTTCAACTGATTCAGTACTAGCAACTCCTTCCAATAACCAAAAAAAACCCAAAAAACCAAGAAATTAAGTACACAAACTACCATTATGAAACAGAAATCAAGCACTCAAAAATTGCAATAAGCAAGCGCTTTACCATCAAATTAACTCTGCCATGTGCCATTCATACAGAGCACTGACAACTGCTATCTTTCATGCTCTATTAATAGTTTTATCTTACCAAAAATGTATCATAAAGCAAATGCCACATAGTTGAACAGGACCAGGTGTCACCACTCTGAGACATGATCCAGCAAGCCCTCGCTCACACAAATTGCAGCAAAAATCACTTCAGACAGACTTCAGCTCTCACATTTAAAAGTAATAGAATCTAGTTTTAGAAATAAGCTCTTTCAGGCTTTGACCCAGAAAAGCTGTTTAAACATTCAGTTAAATCCATCTCTATTCTGAAGAGCATTTAAGCAGACTGTAGCTACAGTGATACTTACAACAGCCATATGCCACCTCGAATACGGATGGGTTCCTAAATAGAGGTCATAATCACCACTAGTGTACAGGGACTAAATAAAAACGGCCAAAATATACCTTCTGTGGAAGCTTATCAATTTGTGTAAGCACTGAGGATTCAGGTTTGTGAGAACTCCTTTGAAAGTGATTTTAAAGTTTCAAAAGCTGAGTGGATTTTCAGTTGTTTCTCTGTGTAACTTCAAACTGAATATAAAAAATAAAAAGATTTGATGGATAGGACTTTGAGAATCTATTTGAATGGTATTTACTAAGTAACAATTTCACTGATGTATGATATCACTAAAATATGTACCAGAACTTCACATAAGCCTGGAGACTGAAGCCTTTGCTCTATATATGTGCCTGATTCTGGAACAGATTTCAGGAAAACAGACTAGACTAGAATAGAATAGAATAGAATCAGGTTGGAAGAGACCTCCAAGATCATCCAGGATAACCTAGCACCCAGCCCTAGCCAGTCAACTAGACCATAGCACTAAGTGCCTCATCCAGTCTTTTCTTGAACACCTCTAGGGACGGTGACTCCACCACCTCCCTGGGCAGCCCATTCCAATGCCAATCACTCTCTCTGGCAAGAACTTTCTCCTAACATCCAGCCTATACCTCTTCCAGCACAACTTGAGACTGTGTCCCCTTGTTCTGTTGCTGGTTGTCTGGGAGAAGACACCAACCCCCATCTGGCTACAACCTTCTTTCAGGTAGTTGTAGACAGCAATGAGGTCCCCCCTGAGCCTCCTCTTCTCCAGGCTTAACAACCCCAGCTCCGAACATTTTCACATCACTCAATTCTGACTGTTTTCTGTTCCATTGTAGACTTACATAAGCAGTGAAAAGACAGTATCATGAAGTTTCTTTTTGATGCTAAATGAAATTAAAAAAAAAGTAATCTAATCATCTTTGTAAACTGCAAAGGCAGTCTTGTAGACTCTTAAAATATCCAACACATTTCAATTGGATAAATACATGCAAACCACTTTCTGTAGAGTATGTTCAGACTATCAAAATTAGATGACCAAATAAGGTGCTTTCAACTGCACTCAAATATAAGAACAAATCCTTTTTCAGCCCAGTACACTTTAAACCACATGAAGTGGTGAGACACACAGAAACCTCAACAAGCCAAAGAAACAGTGGGTTTAAAAAAAAAGTATTTTTCAGTGTGACAGTAGTAGTCAAAAATGGTATTTCTGCCTCACTAAATACATGATGTTGGCTTGAGGCAAGAACTTTTCTTCACTTGCATTGTGTTCTAAAGCCCAGCTGCCAGCATCACTTGATTCTTTGCTTGCACCCTGGCTCTGCTCTAGACTTCTCCTACAGACTCTGTCCTGAACATATGGGTTGTTAATGGGGCTCCTTTGAGCAGCTTTGGATGCAAGTCAACATCTATCACTTGGATTTTGGGACAGAAATTGGTACTTGGCCTTCTTTTATTTATGTTACAGTAGAGTCCAAAAATCTCCCCTGTTAACATTTTTGGTAGTGATTTGCTGCTTATAGTGGGGCTATGTTGTTGAGTCAGCATACCTGTAGCTGCCTAAAACTGGAGAAGAGAGAAATGCAAAAAACCTCAGCCTCAGTTGCAAGACTTTTAAATCCAAAGATGTCACTTAAGGACATAGTGGAAAATTTATTTTGCTTTTCCATTAGTTTATATACTTAAGCCAATTCCTTTGTTATTCTACCACAGTTTATTTCATTCACACTTGTTACTTTTCACTTTAGTTGCTCTTTGTAGACTAATTATTCTCATGTTTCAAGACTAAAATATTATGTTTTACTTTATTTCTGTTCTAGAGTAAGTTGGTGCTTAAGTTGACTTTTTCACAGTTTGACAAGAAATTAATGGGCTGCCCAGGGAGCTGGTGGAGTTACCGTCCCTGGGGGGTGTTCAGGAAAAGACTGGATGGGGCACTTAGTGCCATGGTCTAGTTGACTTGATAGGGCTGGGTGATAGGTTGGACTGGATGATCTTGGAGGTCTCTTCCAACCTGGTTGATTCTATTCTATTCTATTCTATTCTATTTCTGACTAGTGCTTAGCCTCTAACAGAACTGCTTCTTCATCAATACAAAGGACATTAAGGAAAAGTGAAAGTTGTACATTTAAAATTTTGACATACAAGTGGAACAATTAACCAATCTTATGTAACTAATGTCTTATCTAGAATTATTATTATAAAGATAGCAATAACAATTTGGGAACATAAACATAAATTCTAATTATAAAAATGGAATTTATAAGCCTTATTTAATTCAAAATGTAGTATTATTGGTAAACTTGGAGGCGAGGGGAAATCCTACAATTTGTGACTGAGTGATGGCCACATCTTCTGTGAAAACTCCATCTGCAAACTAATCCCCATGATTTAAGAGTCACCACAACAAGATCAATTCTGTTAAAACAAATTTATCTACTTTTTGCACAAATCCTCAAAGTGCCATTGCTATCAGATTGCTAGTTTTATTCTAATTTGCCTCAAAGATGAATCATAACAATTTCTACCAACATACTGAAAAGTCCTGGAATCCTCCTGTTAAACTAAAAGTTTTGTTGTTTTTATTTTTAACAGAAAAGAATTAGTCACACAGAAAGCTGAAGTCACTCTTCAAAGCTGAAGTTCATTTCACAATGCTGCAATCTCAGAATGAGGTGAAAAAGAAGAAAAAAGGAGCATAAAGAAGTCATATTACAGTC
Source organism: Tricholaema leucomelas (assembly GCA_013400475.1). Classification (NCBI taxonomy): domain Eukaryota; kingdom Metazoa; phylum Chordata; class Aves; order Piciformes; family Lybiidae; genus Tricholaema lacrymosa; species Tricholaema leucomelas. Next base: position 219,962 of record WAAF01008533.1, read on the forward strand.
ATGTCAGTTCAGCCTCCCACATTAAAATTTATGTGAAAGCAAAGCATAATTTAATCAAATAATAAAGTAGTGGAAAAGCAATTAATTATTTGACTTTCAAATATTCCACACAGACCTTATAAATGTCACATTTTTGTTGTAGTAACATAATTCTGTTGTTGTCATCAATAAACATAAGCTGTGCTTGACATACACAAAGTTGGACACGCAGAACATTGTCTTATTAGGGTCACATTAATCCTATTCAAGAATTTATATTCAGAGCAAGTGCCACTGCAAGAAAACTACAACTTTACATTAACAAAATACAGCGTGCTTTGAAAAGAACTGGTTTGTTACAATGCAAATGTGAAACTCTGGAGGAGTGTGTTTAGTGCTTACATCTTGCAAATGAGACTCTTTCTTCTTTGCTGATAAATTTAAGTGCTTCTCTAGGATGGAATAGTATTTCTCGCTTTCTTTGTCAAACTTCTTCTTCCCATCCTGAAAAAACAAAATATTGCCAAATAAACTATTTGATTAAATATCACAGTCGTCTTAAAGAATAGTTACCACAATGTGCTTGGTTATAAAGCCATTTCTGTTGGTTTTGGTGGTTTTAGGTTTTCATTCTTAATTGGGCCTGAAGATACTAAGAGAACTGACTTTACTATCAAATACAGTAATAAATAGGATTTTCCCCATAAACAGTAACCCTATACAACAGATTCACATATTTTCCCCCAATAAAGGTTTTATGTAGGTAATATCTTGCTAAGCAGACTTAGTGCAAAATAATCTTCCTCAAGTTTTACAGATGTCTGTCACACTGTTCAATAAGAACACTTTGGAAGAGGTAGGTGAATATAACAAATGTGATGATGATACAAGCCTATTCTTTGCATTTAAGACTAATATGGTTATTTTCCTTCCACACTGTTAAAACATGAGGATGATGTAAAAGCACATGTGTATGCAAAAAGGAAATTGGTCCAAAATTCTGTTTCAAATAATGTTTTGATGCATCTGAATATGAAAGTTTGTCTCATTTAAAACAGTTATCCTTTTTGTTTTCCTGCTCCTCTTAAGGTTTTCTGACCATTGCATGACACTTCTGCTGGAAGACTACTTTAACACAGGGTAACAAACACATGTGGAGTCTCCTGCTCTGCAGACATTCAAAAGCTGCCTGGACACATTCCTAAGTGAACCTGCTTTGGTAAGGAGGGTTGGACTGAAGGATCTCCAAAGGTCCTACCATTCTGTGATTCTGTAATATACTGATTCTGATGCCTAATGACAGGACAAGGGGCAATGGGTGGAAGCTGAGGCATAGGAAGTTCTATGTAAACGTGAGGAGGATTTTTTTCACTGTGAGGGTGAAACAGAACACCACAACAGGCTGCATAGGGGGGTTGTGGAGTCTCCATCTCTGCAGATATTCAAAACTCGCCTGGATGCATTCCTGTGTGATCTGGTATAGGTGATCCTGCTCTGGCAGGGGGGTTGGACTAGATGAAATTTTGAGGTCCTTTCCAGCCCCTGACATTCTGTGATTCTGTGATACAAAAAACCTACTGCTATGAGAAAATTAAGAAACACGTTATTTGCTGTGATCTAATTCAGAATGTATTCTTCAACTTTTTTTCAGTTGGCTATTCTGAAATTTAGATTAGACATTTAAGAAAAAGACACTTCTCAAAAGCTTTTCCATCTTTAAAGATGTGCCAAATTCCAGAATGCACGAGAAGAAATTAAAATAACTATTTCATCAGAGTATTACTAATGATAAAAATATACATTTTAATTATCACAGTATCACAGTATCAC
>WAAF01008533.1:221927-378153 GCA_013400475.1 Tricholaema leucomelas
GCAGAATGACCTCCCTGCTCCTGCTGACCACACCATTCCTGATGCAGGCCAGGATGCCATTGGCTCTCTTGGCCACCTGGGCACACTGCTGGCTCATGTTCAGGCGGGTATCAATCAGCACCCCCAGATCCCTCTCTGTCTGGCTGCTCTCCAGCCACTCTGACCCCAGCCTGTATCTCTGCATGGGGTTGTTGTGGCCAAAGTGCAGCACCCTGCATTTGGAGCTACTGAATGCCATCCCCTTGGACTCTGCCCATCTGTCCAGTTATATATCCTCTGATCAAGAGCAACTCTCTATCAGTGACTTTTACAATCTTAGGTAAGTCCTAGTGAGCCTTTCTAATGATTAAAAAATTGAGTATTTGGAGAAAGCAAAGAGAACTCAAGATGACTGGTCTTACACATGTGTAGAAATTACTCATGGTGAAAAATCTAATTACTGCGCATGATACAGTAAGATTAGGTCATGTTCAGAACTGCAGTAATTCTTTTGCTGACCTCTCTTCCCTAGACATTGCCATATACAAACACAAATAACTTGTCTGCAATGTAGCACCACCTTCTTTTCTTTGTAATAGCAAGGGAAAGTCAAGTCAGTCAGAGAAATAAGAAACGTAAGGAAGAATTCAATGCCCTGCATGAAAACTTATCAGTCAGCTGTAACCACTTACTGATTATCTCCAGTGACTAAGTTCACAACGGAAATTATACTAGGTTATAAAACACATTGAAAATGAACATACCAAAACTGAACACAGTATTCATAGAATCATAGAATGGTTTAGGTTGGAAGGGACCTCAAGGATCATCCAGCTCCAACCCCCTGCCATAGGCAGGGACACCTCCCACTAGAGCAGGCTGCTCAAGGCCTCATCCAGCCTGGCCTTAAACNACAGTACTGCAGGTGGGTCTGAGGAGAGCAGAGTAAAGGGGGAGAATCCCCTTCCTTGCCCTGCTGGCCACACTGCTCTTGCTGCAGCCCAGCACGGGGTTGCTGTCTGGGCTGCATGTGCACACTGCCGGCTCATGTTGAGCTTTTCATCGACCCAGACGCCCAGGTCCTTCAAGGTGCAGCTTCATCAGTGTGAAATACAGGTGAGGCCACGATCACTTCCCTCCTACTGCCAGCCACACTATTCTTGATATAGGCCAGCATGCTGTTTGCCTTCTTGATTACCTTAGCATATTGCTGGCTCATGTTCAGATCACTGTCAACCAACACTCCCAGGTCCTTTTGCAACAGGCAACTCTCCAGCCACTCTGCCCCAAGCCAGTAGTGTTGCATGGGGTTGGTGTGAGACAAATGCAGGCACTTGGCATTGTTAAACCTCACACAATTGACCTTGGCCAGTCAGTCTACCCTGTCCAGATCCCTTTGAGCAACCTTCCTACCATCAAGCAGATCAACACTCCTGCCCAATATAGTGTCATCTGCAAACTTACTGAGAGTGCACTGAATTCGCTTCTCCAGATCATTGATATTGATGTTAAAGAAAACTGGCTGCCAGCATCGAGCCCTGGGGAATACCACTAATGACTAGACACCAATTGCATTTAGCTCCATTCACCACTACTCTTTGGGCCTGTCCATCCATTGAGTTCTTAACCCAGTGAATCATCTACATATTGAAGCTATAAGCAGCCAGTTTCTCCAGGAAGATGCTGTGAGAAATGGTTTCAAAGCCTTTACTAAAGTCCAGATCAAAAAAACATCCACAGCCTTTTCTTCATCCACTAAGTAGGTCACCTTGTCATGATCAGGTTCATTAAGCAACATCTGCCATTCATGAACCCATGCTGACTGGGCCTGATCACCTGGTTGCCCTGCACATGGTGCATAATGGCACTCAAGATGACCAGCTCCATGACCTTCCCTGGCACTGAGGTCAGGCTGACAGGTCTGTCATTCCTCAGGTCCTCCTTCCAGACCTTCTTGTAGACGGGCATCACATTTGCCAATAATCCTGAGACCTCCCCACTTAGGCAGGAAAGTGATGATGGAAAGTGGCTTGGTGAGAACTTCTACCAGGTCCCTCCCTATCTTCCAGCTCAGGGGACTGGGAATCCAGCGGCCAACTGGTCTTACTACTAAATAGTAAGGCAAAAAAGGTATTGAGTACCTCAGCCTCTTCCTCATTCTTAACCACGATGTACTTTCTTGCATTCAACAAAGGACAGAGATTCACCTTAGTCCCCATTTTGCTGCCAATATATTTGTGGAAGTATTTTCTGTTCCCTTTAACAGATGAAGCCAAATTCATCTAGCTGGGCTTTGGCCCTTCTGATTTTCTCCTTGCATAGTCTCATAACAATCCTGTAGCCCTCCGGAGCGGTTTGCCCCTTCTTCCAATGACCATAGATTCTCCTTTTCTCCCTAAGCAGCAACTGAACCTCTCTGTTCATCCAGACCAACCTTCTTCCTCGCTGACTTGTCTTTTGGCATGTGGGGCAGCCTGTTCTTGTGCCTGTAAGAGTTCCCTCTTGAACAGCATCACGCCTGCCTGGACTTCTTGGCCCCTCAAGGCTGCCTCCCAAGGGGATCCTGTCTCTGAAACAGGCCAAAATCTGTCCACGGCAAGTCTCGGGCAGCAGTTCTGATGGCCCTCTTCTTTACTTCACCAACAAATGAGAACTCTGTCAATGCTATGTCCAACACAGCCCCTGACCATTACACTGCCCACAAGTCCTTCTCTGTTCACAAACAGCAGGTCCAGCAAGATGCCTTCCCTAGTTGGCTCCATCATCAGCTGTGTCAGGAAGTTATCCTCTACACTGAAACCTCTGGGACTGTTCCCTCTTTGCTGTGTTGTATTTCCAGCAGATATCCTTATATAAGCAAAAAGGAAAATACAGAAAATAAATGACAAAAATAATAATCAAATAAATTAATTGTGACTACAAGGCATCTTAGATCTTACGTGAAACTTCACGAAGATCACCATCTAGTGAGGCCACACAAAATTTGAAGGCTTTCTTGGTCTTCTGCCATCACTGCCCACCTCCTCCTAGGCTGCACTGCTCTAACAGATCTATTCAACTACTACCTTCACAGTTTTTATTCAAATTAAATTACAGATAAAACTAAGAATTTGGAGCTTCCTTGATACCAAGACAACATCTGGCACAAGCACAGTGTTTCTAGAGACAGCGGATTCTACTTTTTTCCAGATTTAAGACAACAAAATATCTCACTTAAAAGCTAGAACGGGACAAAGAAGGGGAATAACACAAGTAGACCAAGAATGAAGAGCACTTGGCAGTTATGACTGTGTTACTGTCTTTACTCAGTGATACTTCTGGGAATAAGACTGCAATGCCAGCAGGACAGTTTCTGGCACTATATTGATCACTGAGGCATATTTCTGGGAAAACTCTAGAATTACCTGTCCTCAACAGGTGAAAGAGTCTCCTTCACTTCACTCCTTTAGGCCTCTGCTATGTATTTGAATGTCTGAAAACTTTTTACTTCATTAAAATAATTTCTAAAAAAGATACACTCAGAGCAGGTGATTCATTTTCTGGAAGAGAAAAAAATGCTTCACTTTATGCCAAGACAACTCTCACCTCGCGCACTCAGCCAGTGACTCACAGCACACAGGCTCATCCTAAGTGAGGTCACAGATTTGTTTTGTTCCAGCTTTAGCCTTTTCTTCTGCAACCTTCTAAACACTCTTTCATACACAGCTGTTGCCCAAATTAATCATGTGAATCCTGGTCCCACCAGTTTGTGCCTGTGAGACTGAGAATTATGATTTTCCATGTGCCAGGAAGTATAGAAAGAAAATGTCGACGCAAAACTGTTTTCTCAAAGTTTAGGATTGCTTCTGACTCTAGAATCCACACAGGATCAACCCTAAGGAGAAATAAGATGTAGCTGGATAAGAAAGCTTACGCTGTACTGTTACCAGAACAGATAGCACCAATAATGACACAAAGCAGAGGGTACATGGCCATTAAAAGATGTTAATCCTGACTTCTGTACTGTATGTTTTATTCCCTTCAGTGTTTTATTCCCTTCAGCCTCTTGCTCCCTCTCTTCCTTACACATCCTTTCTGCAAGTAATCATCATCCTTTTTCTCTGCACTGGAAGATTCAATAATATATATATATATATATATATATCTCCTAGCTGATATTCTGACAGAAAATGACATGAGATAACCACAAGGGTGCAGGTAGTTGATAAAGAATACCTTTTGCATAGACCAAGCTCTGCAGATTTGAAGCACCATAGAAGTCTCTCTATAGTTCTCAGGACACTAAGCCTTGAATCAGTTAAAAAATATTTAAATTTTTACATGCTTCAAATTTCCAAAAACCCATTAGAAGAGCTCTTAACCAAAAGCATGTAAGGGAGTGTTACTAACTTCCAGTACCTTCTAGACAAGGTCAAGCCACGTAATAGTGGACCCAGGATTAATTCCTGGTTTTGTTGTCCCTGTTTAGTTTTGTGCTATAGCTTTCTTTTGAAACTGATAGACAATCTCCAAACCCAGAGAATTTTCTTTTCAGAAATAAAATTTTCACAAGACACCACTAATTACAGACATGCCAGCTAGAAGTTTAACTCAAAAGATGTTGTGTTATCCTTCTGATGTCACAGATATCTGTGGCTGTGAAAAGATGAGACATCAATGATTAAAACAGTCACTTGAGTCAGATTTCTTTTTTTATTGAGAAAGATTTAGACTCCATGCTTTAACTAATCATACACAAAAAATCACTGCCATGATTCCTACAAATCTTAACCACAAGTTATACTTAGGGATGTAAAGTAGAAAGAGCTAAATGGATATAAAGTAGAAAGAGCCAAGCTGACTTGGCTTTTCAGTGGGAACATCAAGTAATCAGGTAATTTTTTTAATGGTCTAAGTTTGCCACTGCTTTGTGTGCAGTATTTTATGTTAGAATTCTTATATCTATCTTATATAAACTATTCCTCTTCATTTTTCATAGTAGAATAGAATAGAATCAACCAGGTTGGAAGAGACCTCTAAGATCATCCAGTCCAACCTAGCACCCAGCCCTATCCAGCCAACTAGACCACGGCACTAAGTGCCTCATCCAGGCTTTTCCTGAACACCTCCAGGGACGGTGACTCCACCACCTCCCTGGGCAGCCCATTCCAATGCCAATCACTCTCTCTGGCAAGAACTTCCTCCTAACATCCAGCCTATACCTCTTCCAGCACAACTTGAGACTGTGTCCCCTTGTTCTGTTGCTGGTTGTCTGGGAGAAGACACCAACCCCCACCTGGCTACAACCACCCTTCATGTAGTTGTAGACAGCAATGAGGTCCCCCCGAGCCTCCTCTTCTCCAGGCTAAACAACCTCAGCTCTCTCAGTCTCTTCTCATTTCTTTCCAATTTTTTTTCTATTTGCAGTTACTTTTGGTGTTATACTTATCTATTAGTGTATCTTAGCTAAATTTGACATCTGTCCCTATATAAAATGTTTTTACTCTGTTTCATGGGGTTGCCTGGTTAGAAAATACCTTAAGATTCCTAAGTCCAGCCATAATTGTACTAAAATTCATATTCAAACTTTAACATGTTAATCTTTAAAAGAAATAAACAAAAAATCCCCTCTGCATTTAGTTCAGACTCATTTTCAATAACGATATCCTTGCACAACCATAACATAAACATGTTTTGTAAGAAGTGATTTTAAAATGATCACGAAAGGAAAAATAGAAACCATTGCAAAGAAACTGTTTGGAGGAAAAAAAAAAATCAGTGAGAATCCTTTCATTAGGAAACAAGTGAACATTGCGAAATACAGCTGTGAGGATTTCTTTTTTCCCTCCACCCAAAATTAGTACATATTTTTCTCACGAACTGAAGCTGAGATGCAGAAATTGGCACGGAAGACACAATATTAAGATTGGAATACAGATCGAGTCAGACATATTTGTCCATAGAATTGGCTGAAGGCAATAGTGAACTCCAATGATACCAATAAAGCCACGCTGCCCCCTCCTTTCCTTTGATAACAACTGCAAAAATGTTGATATAACAACATGCTGGAGATGGTTCACTGTTGGAACACTAGAATTTAAATACATTTTTCAAGGCCACCTTTTCCATTACATTTCAAATAAAAATTCAACATGTATTTCTAGATAGTTACTGTAATTTTGTTAGCTGCTGGACATTTGGAGGATCATCTCTTAATGAGATGCAGTAGGACAAAAAAAAAAGTGGAACTGTAGACTGCAAAATAAACTTAATCTTGGAAAGTCTGATCTGAACTTCGATCTTATGATTTCCTGGAAAAATGTAAGATGTCAGAGTCTCACAATTCTTCTGAAAAAAAGATATAAATTCACTTTCCTTTTATTTTTGCTTGAGTTTTGCTTAGAATTCTCAGAGGTGGTTGGTGGATTGAGGTGTGGCAGTTTTTTGTTTGGTCTTTATAAAACTGAAATAATAAAAAACATCTTAGACCACAGACTGTGTTTTGATAAATGTCTGGTAAAGGGATTTCTTTTTATTACAGAGACTCTGATTTCTTATGTGAATGTCCACAGCTCCAAATAAAGGCAAAAGTAATTTTTCAAAAGTAATGGAAATTCAAAAAGGAAATGTAAAACTCCTTCCTTTCTCCTCCCATTCAGAATTTAACATATTGTAAAGCTACTGGGTTTGTCCAAATCAGTGAGAAAGCTGGGAAGTTAAAGGGTATCATCTATATATTGTTAGCAAATAATATGAGGTGGAACAAAGTTATATCATAGTTTACAATGTCATAAGGAATTATTGCTGCTTAGTATAAAATAGGTGTAATATAGTAATAAATTATGATTTATATTACTCATAATTGGTACTGAAAACATTTCCAAATTGAAGCTGTAGAAAATTAAATGTCTTAAAAAATATAAACCTTTAAATCAATTCCATATTAAAAAAGAAGCATATGAACATCCAGAAAAGAATATGGCATAAGACACAATTATAATGAACACACTGCAACTATGAAGTATAACATGGCAATAAACTGAGAATATAAAAGTCTTTAGCAGCATGAAAGCTATGAAGACAGATATTAAAAAGTGGCAGTTAAAAGTTTTACCACAATTAAAAGCAGGTAAGATTTGTATAAAACTAGAACATACTTTAAACAACCCAAAACTAATTTAAGTTTAGGGTGAGTTCACATCAATGTAAAATACTGATAACCCTGCGGTGAGTTGGGAACTTTCCTCTCCCAACTAAAATTTATCAGACCAGCTCAGATGGACTGTAAGTAAGATAAAGCTATATTTCACAGCAAAGCTAAATGTACAAGCATATATACAAAATATATTTACAATTACATACAATTTAGAAATAATACAGAAATCAAATCTTCGAGCCCCCCCACCCCTGCATAAAGAAAGCCCAGAAGGGGCCAATGCCAATGCCACTCTCTCTCTCTTCAGATAGAAAATGACCAGCAAAGCTCAGCAGTTATCTGGTCAGTCAAAATTAGTTAGAGAGAGAAGCAAAGAGAGACAGTGCCCAAGATGCAAGAAGAAGTAATTGTTTATATATTGGCTTTTTATACCTCTTAGCAAATCGGTGAATGATACAGACTTTATCATTACTATTATTTTAGAATAGAATCAACCAGGTTGGAAGAGACCTCCAAGATCACCCAGTCCAACCTGTCACCCAGCCCTATTCAGTCAACTAGACTGTGATGGTTTGGGTGTCCCCCGTCCCCCCACACTTTTAGAAATTACCCAGACTAGACTCAGTCAGCTCTGGAAATGTGAATGAAGCTTATATTTACAGCTGGCACAATTTACAAGCAGATATTCACAGTATATACAGTTATAGACAGAAATATATAAGGTAAAAAAGGTAATACAAACACAATTCCCCTCCCAGAAACCTGAGTCCCCAGGAGGGGCTCTCAACCACCCCTCACCTTCCCCCTACCCTTCTCAACCTTACCCCAGTCCCAAGGAAGAATGGAGGTTCGGCCAAAAGGGTTAAAAGCAAGGTGAAGCAGCCAAGCAAAGGAGGGTGAGGTTAGAAAGCAAGATGGAGTCCAGCCAGCAGCCACGAGCTCCCCAGCAGGCAAAGTTCCCCAGCGAGGAGAAGAAGCAAATGCCCTAATCTTTGTTTTGCCTTTCTTCTTTTGTATACATCTCAGCAAGACTGTGAGCGAAGTAGACCTCACCATTGTTTTCATTTTACAGCCTATCATCTAGTTCTTCTCACCAAAACATGCTAGCTAGGCTCAAACTAGCACATAGACCATGGCACTAAGTGCCTCATCCAGTCTTTCCCTGAACACCCCCAGGTGTTTTTAAACCAAGTGCCCTGTTCATTCAGATTCTGTACCAATTTATCTTATTAGAATATTCCAATAAGCCTTAAACAATTACAGACCTTGAAAGAGACAATTTACTTTCAGGTTCATAAACTTCTGAAGAAAATTTTCTTTTCCTTTTCTAATGCCTTCACTGATCCACATATTAGATACTTTCAAAAGTGTATCCTGAAAGAGGGGAATCCTACTATCATTTCCTAATACCTCCCTATATAATTCTACCAGATGTGTGCATAGAATGGTTGGAAGGGACCTTAGAGATTATCTACTTCAACCTGCCTGCCATGGGCAAGGACACCACTCAAGCCTTGAACAACAAGAAGGAGACATCCATAACCTCCCTGGGCCAGAAAAAAAAAAGGCAGAAAAGTTTCACCATTTGTGTGAGACCTAAAATTCTGTTAAAATTAAGAAGCAGCTGCTATTAACTGAACAAATGTGTTTGCAGAATGTTATTTCTCTCAAACAATTCTCTCTTGAAATGGAAAAAAATACGAAAAGTTTCCAGCACTGCTGTGAAAAGACATGCAAACCTGCCAATACTGGCAGGTTGCAAAGAAGGACACATTAGACTGCCTGTTACTCAGCTGCAGAGTTGTCTCCAGTTTATTTGGCATTTGTGGATTCCAGGAGTAGCTGCTAGATGTCTGGGAATCTGTTAAATCCCTGCCCCAACAGCAGGACTCATAAGTCTACACGCATAGTATCATTTAATTGTTTTTACTGTCTACTAAATCTCAAGTATTTTTGCTGGAATATCTTACTTAGGATAGTACCATATGACATAATACTGAGAAGCTTACCAGCAGAAAACTGACTTTTTAAGTTCTTCTCTGAGGCAGGTTTTCTAAAGTTGAAAATATTTTATCATGACACCAAGAGGGTCTTCCTGTTTCTCTACATAATCTTGTGACTTTAAATGATTTTTTTAAAAGCTACTCATGCTCTTTAGAAACTCAGACAGGAAGGGAGACCTTCTCTACAGGAGCAGAAAGCTGTTGCATTTGTTTTCTCATTATCTAGCTCCAATATGAGCTCACAGAGCTTTCTAAAGCTCATTTTAAAAAAAAGGGCAGTGTTATATTCTTTCTGCTTTTCACACACACCAAATTCAATTCAGTTAACAAAGAGGGGCAAACCAAAAGATGAGAAGGTTCACATGAAAAGATAAACATATGTGGTAGTTTGGGTGTCCCCCACCCCCCCAACAGCTAGCTCAAACTAGCACAGTATATCACCATTGCATAGGTCTGGTGGGTTGCAGCAGACTCTGATGCAAGCCACATTGATTGTGCAGACAGAAGAAAAGCAACATTTACTGCGGATCATACGTAAGTGGACTGGCCTTACCCATGGGGAAAAGGCAGTTCAAATTTTTGCTTGATCTTCCACATCAATACCTTGGGTAAGCACAGACAAATCTTTCAGCTTCACTCATGTTTAGATAGGCAGAAGTTTAACTTTCAGGTTCAGTAGTTGTATCAACCAATCTGGGCCATCCAATGCCATGCCAGAAATAGTTTTGTTTTTCTTGATTCCCTAATCTTCATACTAAGGACAGAGAAGACAGACTTGGCTCTGCAGCTACTAACAGAAATGCACAGAAACTCTGAGGATCCACTATTCAGTTATGTGGAGCATAAGCACAGTGCGGAGCTGCCACAGGCACAACAGCTTCTGTAGCATGATCTTTGCACTTCGCAGTAAAGCAGTCAGAGCAGTGAACTTCTCACCTACAAAAACAACATCTAATTTAAAAAAAATGCACTATACTGGTGGTCTTGGTCTCTACCACTGCTCCCTTCTTGCCATCATTGCTACTCTTTGTCCATGCCATCTGCCTAAGTGCCATCACCCATTATCTGAGCAGCTGTTTTGTTGGCATCCCACATCTGATGCTGCTGCTGCTCTCCTCAACTGCATTCTTCCTAACAGCACTGTCTTTCTCTCCTCCCCATGGAGGGACACTGACTTTTCAGGTTCTCCTTACTTCCTTTCCTATGCTAGATTCCCTCTCAAATGAAGTGCATTTCAGGACTCCCCCAGTACACGGGTAAACTAAAATGTGCATGAAGAGGCCACGCACAGTTAGCATACATCTTAGAATAGAATAGAATAGAATACAATAGAATAGAATAGAATAGAATAAATAAATCAGGTTGGAAGAGACCTCTAAGATCATCCAGTCCAACCTAGCACCCAGCCCTATCCAGTCAACTAGACCATGGCACTAAGTGCCTCATCCAGGCTTTTCCTGAACACCCCCAGGGACGGTGACTCCACCATCTCCCTGGGCAGCCTATTCCAATGCCAGTCACTCTCTCTGGCAAGAACTTCCTCCTAACATCCAGCCTACCCTTCCCCCGGCACAACTTGAGACTGTGTCCCCTTGTCCTGTTGCTGGTTGCCTGGGAGAAGAGACCAACCCCCACCTGGCTACAACCTCCCTTCAGGTAGTTGTAGACAGCAATGAGGTCCCCCCTGAGCCTCCTCTTCTCCAGGCTAAACAACCCCAGCTCCCTCAGCCTCTCCTCATAGGGTTTGTGTTTCAGGCCCCTCACCAGCTTTGTTGCCCTTCTCTGGACACGTTCCAGCACCTCAACATCTCTCTTGAGTTGAGGAGCCCAGAACTGGACACAGTACTCCAGGTGTGGCCTGACCAGTGTTGAGTACAGGGGAAGAATAACCTCCTTCTTCTTTCCTTTGTGCATTTATAGGAAAGAACATGCAACAAAGCTGCAAAAATACGTCATTCAAATAAAGCAATTCCATAATGTCCCACATCCACTGCTTTATTTTGAATGCAGAAGATAAAAAGGCCTGTTTCTTAAGTAGTAATTTCTTTTTAAAAACAGTCTTTGGGAATCTCTCTCCCATCTGTGCCAACTAATCTCCCGACGCTGCTAACTTCTGCATGCCAGCAGGACGTTCAGTACAGCTCACAGTCCCACGCCACCTTCTACGTCACTGCAACAGGGCCACAACACTGCTCTGAAGAAGTGTTATGAGAAAGTTCTTAGGTTAATACACATAAGTGGAAGCTGTGCTGTTTACAGACAGAAAAAGAAGGAAACAGTCTGGGGTTAATGTCAGAAGTGATTTTGTTTTGAAAGCATCTATTTTCAGAGTCAGCACTGATAAAGGAACACAAACTATCACTCTGGGGTGAAGAGTCATGCCTCCCCAGTGGTGTTAGGCTCAACCAATTTACTCTTAGCTCTTAGTTCACTTCTTAGGTAGGGATGATCTCATCAAAACAATCATCTGATACCAACCCTTCTTGGCAAGTTCCACAGGAACAAATGGTTTTGTGGTGGCTACTGTAGCCTGAAAGATTATAAAATAGTGAAGCTGGTTCATTTAGAAAGATGAACTTCTTGGTGCTCTCATATCTACACTAAGACACATTAACACTACAGTTTGAAGCAAAGCTATTTTGTACTTGCTTTGCCAAAATACAATAGTATGAAAGTGCAAGTTTGCATATTCCCAGGCCCCTGCAGAACCTGCTGCATAGCTAGAACAAGATGATGGATGAAGAGAAACCTCTGGTCATACAGCTAAGTTTCATAGAATTTCATAGAATCAGTCAAGGTTGGAAGGGACCAAAAGGATCATCTAGTTCCAACCCCCCTGCCATGCCCTAGGGGGACCAGGGACACCCTACCCTAGATCAGGCTGCTCACAGCCTCATCCAATCTGGCCTTTAAACACCTCCAGCAGTGGGGGCCCAAGCACCTCCCCGGGCAAACCACCCCAGGCTCTCACCACTCTCATGCTGAACAACTTCCTCCTCACGTCCAGGCTGATTCTCCCCACCTCTACCATTGCTCCATTCCCCCTTGTCCTGTCATTTCCTGAGAACCTAAAAAGTCCCTCCCCAGCTTTTTTGGAGGCCCCCTTCAGATCCAGGAAGGCCACGAGAAGGTCACCTGGGAGCCTCCTCTTCTCCAACCTGCACAGCTCCAACTCTTTCAGTCTGTCCTCACAGCAGAGCTGCTTCAGCTCCAGCATGTCCACATCCCTCTTGTCATAGGGGCTCCAAAACTGGATGCAGTACTCCAGGCGGGGTCTCAGCAGAGTGGAGTAGAGGGGGAGAACCACCTCCCTCCACCTGCTGGCCACACTTCTCCTGATGCAACCCAGGCTCTCAAACAAATTATTTTCTATTTAAAACAGAAAATGCAACTCTGTCATAGGTGTGAAATAAAGACCCATATCTCAATGTCATTTGAGTAATGCTCATACAATAACTCTATTTTTATGCTATTAGCTTAGATACACCACAGAATAAAGGGCAGCAAAGGAGGAGACCCTCATTTCCCAGAAGACAGCTGAAGAAAACCCCAGCATGTAACAGAGTAAAACTATTAGATCAATTCACACCCATGTAAAAGGCCTCACGATTTAAGTGTTGTTTGGTGCAGCTGTGGCACTATGCAAGATCTATGGGCACAACTCTGAAGTGATCCCTGTAGGATAAGAGAATACAGCTGCCCTTCTGAAAATGTGATAAAGGATGCTGAAGTCCAGAGTGGAATCTTATTTTAAGCACAAAAGAGCAGGGGAGTAGGTGCATTTGACTAGCTGTATGAAGAATTGAGACCTTGTGCAGGAAGCAGGGTGCTACACTCAAAGTCTTGCCTGTGCCATGGGCAATTAGCCACTTCATTTCTCTTACATCCTCTTTGAGATTCTTCAAGAGTCTCATCAGCAACTTTGAGACCTGTTTTTTAAGTGTGGAATGTAATCTTCTCCACACTGGAGCCAAGAGCAAGACTAGAAAGGACATAATAGAAGATCAGGGGTAACGAGAAAAATCGCTCAATTGCCTTGAAGTACTCAAGAAGCTCAGCTCTTCTGTGAACTGGAAATTAAGTTTGGAGGTGAATGTCCTTTTAATTGTGGCTTAGGAGTACAGCATGATCCTAGCAACTGTGCAGGGTCAGGATGCAACCCTCTTGAATCATTCCTGTGCCAGAGATTACAGTGAGCTGATCTAAATTAGGAAGATTTAAATCAGAAAAATCCCTCAGTTTAATTAGAAAATACAAATTTCTTCCTTTCTTTTTTCAGTGTAACTTTGTTGTTTTCCAGTAGAAGGGGCGGTGTTTGGTTGCACCTTTCCCCCCCCCCATTTGTTAACTGTGGATTTAAAAAAACCCAAATGGCTCTTTTTGCCAACAAAACATACTCCATGATCACTTAAGCAATTCCACCAATTAACACATCTATTCTAAGCCTTAATTCTTCTGTGTTATGGAAAAACACAGTAAATTACATTTCCTATTTACTACAGAGGAATAATTTATTTACCCTTAATTTATATCTGTTTTCTTTTGGATGCAAATTAGAATTTTATTGAAGTGTAGGAAAAGCATAGCTTCAGAAAGTGGTTTTAATCAGTTAGCCACTTAATCATACTAACTTTAAACAGAAACAATGCATTTATAAGAACTTATTAAGAGACTTTGCATATACAATTAACTGGTTCGTTAACGCACACCTGCAGTAAATGGATTGAACCAACAGTTTTTAATCAGTGTGTCCATAATCATTTAGTTAGGAGATTTGAGTTTTTACTCTCAGTTCTTAAGGAAAGCAGTGGAAGTGAAAGAAGCTTTCAGGATTTTCCTTCATCTTTTCCTTTTTCAACTCCCTAAAAGTTTTTTGACTTTGAATTGAACAGTTACTGAACTAAAATAAACTGCAAGGAGGAAATAATTTTGCTGTATTTGCAGAATGACAAGAGCTGTCCCAGGCAGATTAGGTCACTTCAAAAACCTCTAGGTCCAGGTGTTCAGCCAGAGATATCACCCAGCTTAATTGTTTGGCTTTCCTCAGAAGAAAGTAAGACTGCATGAAAAGATGAAGTGTGTGCACACTGGGCATTTTCAGCACTATTTCTGAATCTTCCCAAATATTTCACATGCAGAAGCATAAAAGAAGCCAGTCATACTGCAGTACTACAATTATTTTCTATGTTAAAAATAACAATTATCAAATTGATGCTTTCTATTTCCATACATTCAGTTGAATAGGAATATTTTAAAGTGAAGATACATTTGATCTATTTTTAAAATCTTTTTTTTAATAGTATAAATTTTCATTGAATACAAATTACAAAGGGAAAGGTAAGACAGCTGTAGCTGATAAAACCTACTCCACATCTAAGAATCTGGGTCAACTCACAGAACACTATACACAGAGACTGAAATGCAGATAGCAAAAATGAAGACAAAGTAACAAACTTTTGAGGCAATATTTAAGCTGAAGAAGTATTCAAATTTCCAACTTTTCTCAAAGCTGTCACAAACAAATTTTACCATTATGAAACCAGTTCTTTTAAGTTTAGCCTCCTAGAACGCCTCAGTTCTTGCACCTGTTAATAATAGTTTAAATGTCAGATCAGATAACATATTCTGAATTATTTATCAGATTTAAACTATCTAGGACCAACACCTTGCAATTAAATGTATTTATAACTGCAATTTGCAACTCTTTTGCCATTCACAAACTTAGTCAGATCTCAGGGTTTTGATTAACTAGAAGAAAACCTAAAGAAAATCTCTATTTCTCTACCTACCAGAGAGTGATCCTCAAAAGCCTGTGATATCTGAAAAGATTGCCATTTATGAATAGAATAGAATCAATCAGGTTGGAAGAGACCTCCAAGATCATTCAGTCCAACCTATCACCCAGTCCTATCCAGTCAATTAGACCATAGCACTACACTTGACCTGTTTGTTGGTACAGTGGGGTTTGCAGCTGTGTCATGGCCATTGAGTAGCCTCAGTTCCTCATGTTCAGTTATTTCATCCTATACTTTCATTCCAATCTTCCAGTCTTCCTCCTCTATCTTTGCAATACCTCTAACCTATGGCAACTCTCACAGTGTCAGCACCATATTTTATTTGATTTGATTTTTCACCTGGTCATTACTGAAAATAAAACAGACCAATCTCAAATTGTCCCTTGAGATCTTCTAATTAGTAACTTCTCTCTAACCAGACAATCTCTGCCATCAACAAAACTCATTTTCCCCACCAGCAAATTTCCTAGGAAGATCAAGTTTCTCGTATTAACCCTCACCTAAAACAAATTATAATGTCTCATTTAAAGTGGTTTAAAGGCTTTGCTGAAATAGAAATAAATTTAATCTTGCATTTCCTTGCCTACAGAGTAAGTTATCTTACCAAAAGAAGGTATCAGGTAACCCTGGAAGATAATCATTTTTGGGAAACTGTTCCATTTTAACTCTAAACATTTGACCATCATTTTCCCTGGCCTGGCTTCTAGTTTTGCTTCCTTCTGCCTGCCCCCTCCCTCCTATGGTTCAGACAGACTTAAAATACCCCAAAACTATCAGATGCAAACACCAAAGCTTGAGTTACAGATGCTGCTTGTAATGGAGCACCTTTTAGTATAACTACTAGAGCGAGGCCATTCATTTTTCTCACTTAAAGGACATCAAGTGTTATAATTTGATATCAAGGAAACCAGTTCACAAAATGGACATTCTAGTATTTGTAACTGATCTTAGATACCTATCTAAAATTACTCTTTATCCACTTTCTGATAGACTAAAAAAAAATGAGAATTTTATGTTTGGTTTATGCTACTCAGACAATCCAAATAACACAGGGACACTGCGCCAGCCCCTGAATGCCTACATCACGTGAATATAGATGTGAACATAGGTGCAAGAAAATTAATCTCAGCAGTGAACATGAATTTGTTTCCCAAGTAGAAAGGAATTGACAGCTACAAATGAATGAACATGAAAAATAAAAAAAATAATCTTCCTGGACAAAAGAAATAATTTTGAGAAACAGATGGAACTGTAAGGAAGAAACAAAACTCTCCTTTAAAGTCTTAAAATTGTTTCTGTTGTTTTTGATCTCATTTAATTTGTACTAAAGGTCAAGGAACATTGGAACAAATATTGCTAAATACTGTACTCAATGGATAAAAAGAAACATGAAAGTTTGGCCTTATTGTACATAACACATCACACAATGATCTCACCAAAGTTGCCAGCTGGGGACTTGCAAACCACATTTACCAAATAAGGGAAAACGGTTCGTGCCTGAAATCCTTTCCCAGTTACCTCACCCAGCTTTTGCTTGCGTTTCTACAGTAATTGCAGAGGTCATTCTTTTAAACTCAGATGGAGTAAATCAACAGGCTATCCAATGTGAAGCTGGGTTTGTGTAGTCTCTGGAGAGAACTCAGCTTTATTTAAACTGAGTGTGTACAGAAAAGGAAGAACTGAAGTATGTGCAATAAAAACAGAAGAGCGAGTAGTATAAATCGTGAAGAGCGACTGATGTAGATTTGTGTATTGCTGGTTTGATTACAAACGCTAATGTTTTATGGAGACTCTTTCTCAGATTTGTTTGGTACCTTCAGGTTTTTAAAGTGCATGTGAGGAATTTGTCTTTAATGCTATTCTTGTGACATTCCACAAACACTTGAACTTTGCACTCTGGGTTTATGTTGTCCTTATATTTGAAATATAGCTTTGTTACAACAGGGATATACACCAGCCTCCCTATTCTCTTTGATTTCTGTGATCACAGTTTTTCTGCTTGATATAGTTTTAAAGAAAGAATAAAATACTCTCAGTGTCTAGGTCAAACACAATAGAATAATCTTAGTCCATCATGATAGTAAAAAAAAAAATAAATTTTTTTTTTCTTTCCCCTCCCCTGTGTGTGTGGTAGGACAGCAGGGGGGAGTGCTTGTTTTTATCTCCAGATGATTTTTATCTGGTATTTTGGGGAAAAGAAGAAAAAAGCCCAGTAAGCACTTTAAAGTGTTCTCTTATAATAATGCTGGGAATATGACTACCTAATACTTTATTTTTTTAATTAAGAAAAATTTGGAAATGAACTAGGTATGAGGATTTATAATTTTTAACTCAAATTAGGCAAGAGAATCTAATATGCACCACTGCTTATAAAATATGCTCTCACAACATAAGGCTGATGCCAAAGACCAACTGCTTGCATATCTAGCTACTGCCAAAATTTCCAGTGCAAAAGGCATATACAATTAACCTCATGCCACTATACCTAAGCTCTTAAAATGTCAGTCCATAAGATGTTGTGATGTGAATTAACTGTAAATTCACAGCTCTAGAAACATATTACGATACAACTCTCAGCTACCCTGCAGATTCTGCATACACATACACAGAGAAGTTGGCAGGGTTTTGAGGAGGAGAGGGATGATAAATGAACAGGATAAAGTTCAATTTTAATAAGAATACAACTCTACACATTTTTTTAAAGTTACTACATGGGGAAGAAAAATCAAGGGCTGTAGGACAAGGGAGGTTATTCTTCCCCGTACTCAGCACTGGTCAGGCCATACCTTGAGTACTGTGTTCACTTTGAGGCTCCTCAATTCAAGAGAGATTTTGAGATACTGGAATGTTTCCAGAGAAAGGCGACGAAGCTGGTGAGAGGCCTGGAACACAAACCCTATGAGGAGAGGCTGAGGGAGCTGGGGTTGTTTAGCCTGGAGAAGAGGGGGCTCAGGAGGGACCTCATTGCTGTCTACAACTATCTGAAAGAAGGTTGTAGCCAGATGGGGGTTGGTGTCTTCTCCCAGACAACCAGCAACAGAACAAGGGGACACTGTCTCAAGTTGTGCTGGAGGAGGTATAGGCTGAATGTTAGGAGAAAGTTCTTGCCAGAGAGAGTGATTGGCATTGGAATGGGCTGCCCAGGGAGGTGGTGGAGTCACCGTCCCTGGAGGTGTTGAACAAAAGCCTGGATGAGGCACTTAGTGCCATGGTCTAGTTGATTGGACAGGGCTGGGTGATAGGTTGGACTGGATGATCTTGGAGGTCTCTTCCAACCTGGTTGATTCTATGATTCTATGATTTCAGAGCAGAAAACTCCACAAGACACACAATCCATACAGCTCACGTGTTTAGAAAAGACCCTGAGTAAAGGGTGACATTCTCAGTCTCCTCTGAATCTTGCTGCAGAAATCCAAGTAATAAGAAAGCATCTACATTTTTTGTTTGGGTATCAGGTCAGATCACCCCAGAAAGCAAAATGCTCAATCTCTGTGCAAACCTTCACTAACTGCAGATAAAGAACAGCAAGCTCTACTCATCCCATACTTAGAAGAGTTCATAAATGCTCAAATGTTAAGCCTGGTAAACAGAAGTAATCAATGTCACTATGTTACTCTACTTGATTAACAAGTTTCAGAAAGCCTAAATTCCAACTTTACTTCATACTGGTCTCACTGTTCCTAGATCACTGCTACTTCGAAATTACTACAAAACTTGCATTAAATGTAATTAATCTCTGACTGCTTTATATTGATTCCATTTAGCTAAAGACCAACTGCAATTGCTTCTGCTGATAAAAATAAATTCAGAGGCAAATGTTTGTGTTGAGTTCTGGGTTACGCAGGCAAAC
Source organism: Tricholaema leucomelas (assembly GCA_013400475.1). Lineage (NCBI taxonomy): Eukaryota > Metazoa > Chordata > Aves > Piciformes > Lybiidae > Tricholaema lacrymosa > Tricholaema leucomelas. The sequence goes on from WAAF01008533.1 coordinate 240,690, forward strand.
TCAACTTTGTTTATAGCTTGACAGTTGAACTTCATGAATAGTGCAACAAAAGAAGATATCTGACACTGATAAGACAATACCTGACATTTGATAAAAGAGTGAGCTGGGAGAGCCCTTCATATGGTATCACTCTGTTAAGCCAGTATCCTAGACTGCCCAAAACACACATAGAGCTGCATAAGAAAATGCATTAGACACTAGAATAAGAGTTAGGCAAGCCAGGCTCTTCTCCTGACACCACAGACAGTTCAAAATGATCAGTCCTTCAATTACATCAATCATATAAATTACATAAAATGGGTAAATATTCCTATTTTGAGTGGAAGGATATGGAAAAGAAGGCATTGTGATACACTGAACACAAGAGGATTGTTCTGTAGTACTCTGCCCTTAACATTAAATACTTGCTGATTCAGAACTCAAAAGATTTATCTTCAACTAGATCATTAAATATGTGTTGACATCTACTGAGTAATATATTCAAAGGAGATATGAGTGTCTTATACAGTTCTGCAGGGACTCCTGTGAACCACCTGTGCATTGTCTCCTGGATGTACCAGGACAGTTAATAGTACAGCAGGTTAGGCTTTCAAACAGGGTTCTCTGCAGAGAAAAATGGTATCCTGTAAAGTATAGGAATATGAAATTGCCTGGTAAAACAAAGAATTGAACGAGGCAATGAAAACCTACTCAAAACTAAAAATAACTTTGTGCTGAGATTGAATTCTGATTTATGCAGCAAACACAGTAAATAAACTCTCATCCCTGCATCTCACAGCAGCACAGGGGTGGGACAAGAATGCAGCTGTACACAAAAAACATATCAAGTAAGAGGGTAAAGAGCATCCATTCCAGAGCAATCTGACCTCAAGTTCACAGTAAAAATTCTCATCAAACATTTGTTCAGTTCCTGTGCGGAAGCAGTCTCATCTGTTTGTTACACATCCACAATAGCAGTACAAAAAGTATAAACCTTTGGTCCCTCCTTCCAATAGCTCTGCTCTTTTTCTGAGGTTGAGTACAGCACAACCTCGGCCACAACATCAAAGGGAATTATTTTTTTGTACCCAGTTAACCTTGCAAATGGAAAAAATCCCAGAAAATTTTATGAACTAGCATATTTATGCAGATGGAAGGGACTGTTACTAACCATAGTTCTAACTGACTACCACAGCCTTTATGCATCTCTCTGAGATTGTGATCAAAGCAACCACTGATAAACCACTTAAGACTCCAGGATCAAACAGAAAACTGCTCTTCCAGACAAAAACTTTATTCCAGCATCTCATTCCCCAGCACATCTGATTTCCTGGGCTGACTACTGAACCCTTGTATAGACAACCTGCACTGTTTCTCTAACACAGATGTAACATATCACCGAAGAACTGGCTTAAATCAAGAACTGGAGCATTTCTATGATGAGAAAACCTCTGGACAATATGAACATGAATACTCTGGCAAAATGAATATGAATCACTGCACTATGAATTGCTGCACTGCATTAGCCATGTAAAGTGGAGAGGGAAAGCAGAGTATGCCACATGGATTTTTTTTGGTCTTTATAAACCAGACACTTGAGGGCCACTACAGATGTCTGAACCCTCAGTGAGGTTCTGGCTTAACCCAACATGCAACATAATATAAATGACACCGACATTAGAAGATCAACGCAACTCCAGGTGGTAAGAATGTGCAGCAGTAGCAAGAGCTATCTCTAGTGCCCTGTGTGGCCAGCAGGGCAAGGGAGGTGATTCTTCCCCTTTACTCTGCTCTCCTCAGACCCCACCTGGAGTACTGTGTGTTCAGTTCTGGAGCCCCCAACACAAGAAGGATAGGGAACTGCTGAAGCGCGTCCAGAGGAGAGCCACGAAGATGATCAGAGGGCTGCAGCAGCTCTGCTATGAGGACAGGCTGAGAGAGTTGGGGCTCTGCAGCCTGGAGAAGAGNCAACCTAAACCATTCTATGATTCTATGATTCTAGTGCATATAATCAGTCTTTAAATTCCATCTCTAAGTCACTCCCCTCTCTGAAAGCAAAGACTTCTGTATTACTGACACATTACAGAAAATGGCACCAAGCATGTTTGAATACAAAATGCCTGTTTTCAGTTCAGCCTTCAAAACACACTGATCAACTCAAATAAACATGACATGAAAAAGAACTGTTTCCACAGCCACTTACTTTTGCTGCTCCTATTTGCTCTTTACGAAACTTCTCCAGCGGTGCTATTAGCACATCATTAGCATTCTGGATCTGCAAAGTTAAACATGAAGCATGTCTTTTTAATATGGATTATTTGGAGTAAGTGGAGCCATCCTAACTCCACCAATGTACAAGACTGAAAAATTCACGTCCATAACATTCTGGTTAAGCGCATATGGGTAAGAGTCAAATAAATATGTCTTCTTTACATAAAACATACAACACATATTCACTAGTCTGTTATGGAATATCCCCATCACTAACTAAAGCAATTGTAATGAACAATGTGGTTAAGTTTATCTGGGTTTAAGTTTATAAGGGTTTTCTGGTATTTTGCTTCTATTTCCTGGATCTTGCCCAAACCTGGAATAAACCCCAAAAACTCACAGGTAGAACAGAGAAGATAAACACAGTAATACTGAGTGCACTGCCTGAGAAAGCCTGTGTTTACAGAACCTGAATCTGTAACAGCTGAATCTTTCTGGCTATCTCTTTGGATTATATACCTAGTTATTATTGAACAGAAGAACGTAAGGCAGGGACTCTAAAAAGACAAGTGGACAATGTACAAAATACTTTGGATTGGATTTCTTCTCTTTTCTAATTTTAAAACTAATTTCAGATGTCCTGCAGCTATTTTTATCACTTTAACCTAAATCAGGGGTCCTAATGAATTACAGTTTCCCCCCCCCGGCCTCTGTTTATTTAGCGTAAATCCAGCCCTGGGAACTCCTCTCTGAAGACCATTCCCAGCAATGACCACTCAAAGTGGTCCCTAGTCATTTTGGTTGGAAACACACATGCAGCAGAATACAAATGCCAGCTGTGCCATCATGCCACTCACAAAAACAGAGGTAGCATGATTTCACTATATGCCTTGTAGGGGTAGGCAGAATAACCAACTGAATTGATTTTACTGCAGAAAGATCAGAAGAAACTAAAACCTGCCAACACATCACAAATACAGCATAATAAACACACGGCAATATTCTATTATGCCAAATACAGGCAAAAGTTTTGTTTTTCTGCATGAATAGCTTTTTTTATTCCTCACCAGTCTGGTCTTTACCATACTCATCACATTCCACATTTGGGCTTTGGCAAGTTTGGAGGTCTGGGCTAAGCAAACATGTACCTAAGCCAAATGTGAATGAATACGACTCTTGTGACTCTTCCATAACAAAAACTGATAAGCTACGTTGTCAGCTAAGCACAACTTCCCAAAAGGCTGTAATAATAAACATATAGAATAAATCCACTGAAGCACAGTTTCTTTCCTTTCAAGCCTAACATTAAAACTTGAAAAACCACAGAATCACCACATCTCCCAGTAGGGCAAAGTTTCAGGAAACGCTGAGCCTCTCTGACATCCTGATACAACAAAGTCTAAGAGAGCAAAGGCAACACTTGGCAAACTCAATGATGCAGTGATCAAAATGTGTTACATTTAAAACTAAAAATCAGGCACAGAGGATGAGAAGGAATGTTTTCACTGCATTCACTGAGCTTTCACCAGACTCAGAATCCAAGCCCAGAAGCAATGCATCCCAGGAAGGAAGAAAGCAGGCAAGAGTGCCAGGAGGCTGGCGTGGACAAACAAGGTGCTCCTGGACTTGGGCAAAAAAGGAGTCTATAACCAATGGAAGCAAGAATGGGCCATGAGGGAGGACTGCAAAGAAGTTCTCTGAGCATCCAGGGATCAGTTATGAAAGCAAAAGCACAGACAGAATTAAACTTGGCTAGGAACACAAAAGGGAGCAAGAAGATTTTTTTCAGGTACATCAGTGACAAAAAGAAGGCTAGAGAAGGTGTGAGATGTCTCCAAAAGGAAAATGGAAACCTGGTCATGACAGATACTGAGGTTACTTTGCCTCAGTGTTCACAGGCTCCAGCCGCACTGACCAAGCTCCAGAAAACAAAGGTGGGGAGTGGGAAGAGAAGATCTACTTAATGTAAGTGAAGAGCAGATTTGAGACCATCTAAAGAACTTGAAGGTGCACAAATACATGGGGTCTGATGAGGCATATCCATGGCTTCTGAGGGAACTGGCAGATGAAGTTGCCAAACCACTGTCTGGCACATTTGAAAAGTCACGGCGATCTGGTGAAGTCTCTGCTGACAGGAAAAGGGGAAGCATAATGCTTTTCCCATTTTCAAAAAGGGAAAAAAGGAAGACCCTGGAAACTATAGGCCAGTGAGTCTCACCTCTGTGCCTGGCGAGATCATGAGGCAAATCTTCCTGAAGGCTTTACTAATTAGAAGATGACATATACTTCATCTAGACAGGGTCTGTTCCTCTGAATAGATCTGCTGAGCCACATCAACAGAACATGCTGCAAGCTCATCTTTGGGATAAAAGCTTTTACTGATGAGAGCTCTGATGTGGCAATTTACCTCCTAGCAAATTTAAGAGTTAGGCGAGTAATTGACACCACTGAAGTACCAGAGAGATTCCCAGCAGACACATTTCAAAAGCCAGCCAAAGAATGCTCCCCTGTGAGAAAACCCCTGTTAGTTTCCACCAGGTTGTCCTTAGTTTTTGGAAACTAAAAGTTATAGAGGAAGAGTTCTTTCCCTATGCATGCAACTTCAACTGCCTATTTCTATCACTGCAATTACTTTACATTAGTTTCTTTGTTAGGAGTTGCAAATTGGCACACAACTCCCAAGCTCAAGTAAGATTTTAATCCTCCCACTACTGTTTCTATAGAAGTGTAATTTCAAATTTTCACTGTGTGGTCCTAATAGAGTAACTTTCTTCCTGCCAAGAGGACAATCTTGCTCCTACTCAGTTTTGTGCTAGGTTGAAATCGCAGACACTTGGAATACGCAGTGTCAAAAAGACTGCAATATTTTCTGTAAACAATAACTTCAGAAATCCACCTTGTTTTCACAATACAGATCTTATCCTTAAAACCTTGTTCAGATTAGTCATAACTTTAGAGAAGTTATACTTTCTTAATCCAATAGTTATTAAATGCTAGAGAGCTCTTACCACAGCTAATATGTAGCAATCAATCACATAATGCGGTGGTTTGCGTGTTATCTCACTCCCACCCCCCCACTTTGGAAATCACCCAGACTAGACTCAGACGGCTCTGAAAATTGAATGAAGCTTATTATTTACAGCTTAGCACAATATACAAGCAGATATTTACAGTATATACAGTTAGATACAGAAATACACAAGGTAAAAGGTAATACAGAAATACACAAGGTAAAAGGTAATACAGAAACACCACACACCTCCCAGAAACCTAAGTCCCCAGGAGGGGCTCCCAACCACCCTTCCACCTTCTCCCACTCCCCTACTTTACCCCAGATGTTGCCTTGTGCCCCAAGGAAGAACAGAGGGTCATCCAGCAGGGTTAGGCAGCAAGTGCATTAATCAGAGAGACGGAAGGTGAGGTTAGATGAAATGCAGCCCAGAGCCCCGACAGAGAACAACTCCCTTATCTATGTTTGGATTCTTGCTCTTATACATCTCAGCAAGCCTATGAGTGAAGTAGACATCATTCTTGTTTCTCTTTCACAGCCTGTGCTCTAATTCTTCTCACCAAAACATTCTAGCTAGCTTCAAACTAGCACACATAATGTGATTATTTTTCCTGTTTGGCAAAAGCACTGGTCTCCCTCCAGAAAGTGAACATAATAAATAAATAATGAAGGAATCATGCAGTTGTAACTTAGTGTCAGATTCATCACTCTTTTTTTAATTAAGATGCTAGACAAGTACTAGGTGGACATAGTAGGAAAACATTACTATGATAATCAAAGTTTACAATAGATCTAGTAAAATAGAAAGAGATTTTTCTACAGATCTTTAGTATGTAGAACTCTCTCTACTTAGCATTACTGACAAAAACATCCTTATTTAAGTATCACCAAAATCACAATGAATCTGTAAAACATATTTTAAAAATAAATAGAAAATTAAAAATATTTTTTCTAAGTCAACCCTGTCAACTTAAGCAGTCATTTTTCATTTGCATAACTGCAGCATTTCAATATGCTCTGAGTCTTCAAGTCGATGTGGTGAAGCAGCTTAAGTTGTCTTTTCCAATTCACGATTTGGACCTCTTACTGTAAGAAGGGCACTGAGGTGCCGGAGTAATTCCAGAAAAGGACATTGAAACTGGTGAAGGGCCTAGAGAACAAGCCTTATGAGGAGTGGATGAGGGAATTTGGTTTGTTTAGTCAGAGAAAAGAAGACTGAGGGGAAACAACACTGCTACCTGAAAGGAGGTTGTAGTGAGGTGGATGTTGGCCAGTTTTCCCTGGTACCAAGTGACAGAATGAGAGGAAGCTGCCTCAAGATGCACTAAGGAAGGCTAGATTGGATATTAGGGGAATAAAAAAAAATACTGAGTCATCAGGGATTAGAATGGGCTGCCCAGGGAGGTGGTGGAGTTGCGGTCCCTGGAGGTGTTCAAGAAAAGACTGGATGGGGCACTTAGTGCCGTGGTCTAGATGACTGGATAGGGATGGGCAGTAGGCTAGACTGGGTGATCTTGGAGGTCTCTTCCAACCTGGTTGATTCTATGATTCTAAGCCAATGGTTGGACACAATGATCTTAGTGGCTTCTTCCAACTAAAATAATTCTATGACTACAAGATTCCAAACCACTATCCTTCCAGAAATCATCAGAGATTGAATTAATGTACTAATAATGAGATTAATCTCTGTTTCTCACATATTGCAGAGACACTCCACATCTATACTCGGAGATATTTTTGACCATCAAGTTTTTTAACTTTCTGCTCCATTAATATTTTCAATCACAAGTAGAATGAAAAAAAATTCAGTACCAATTAATACAATCTTATGAGAAACATAATTATTAGACTATGTTAGAAAGGGAAGAATAAAATTATTGCAAACATATACAAATATTTCAATTTCTAGATTTTCTGAAATTGAAGTCAATGATAATTTTTAATGAGTTTCATGATATGCAGACTATACATGAAATGTTCCTCTTTACTGTCTTTCACCTAGGTAGGACCAGTGGATATAAACTGGAATATAACACCTGTGCGTTCATCATTAAATACTAACAGTACAGAAAATTTAAGGCCTGAAGCACTTTACAAGCTTTGAGCTCCACCTGGCAACCTAAAATGCTGAATTGTATTAACAAGAACAGTTAATACCTTTGAGCTTTTTATTTTAATTTTTATGGCTATGGACTAGGGAGGTCACATAAAAAATGAAGTTAACAGGATTCCCAATTGCCAGAAAACAGCAACAATATCAAGTAAGGCACTTTTGGAATGGCAGATTTACAAATTAAATCAAGCTTTTTTGAATAATAGTAAAATAACTACAAAAAGCTTTTGGTTTATATACATTGTATCTGGGAAAGCCAGTTTTTGCTCCAAATATACTACAAGTCCTTTTCACTGCAACACAATATTAACACATATGCATTTGGGAAATAAAACCTGTTTCCCTGAAGCACTGAATGAGTCATGAATTGTGAATGCTGACAAACACAAATCTACTTCATGTTAGTATAAGACTTGTAAAAAAATTCACTCAAAGGCAGCAAGAAATCATAGAATCACAGAATGGTTTAGGTTGGAAGGGACCTCAAGGATCATCCAGCTCCAACCCCCTGCCATAGGCAGGGACACCTCCCACTAGAGCAGGTTGCCCAAGGCCTCATCCAGCCTGGCCTTAAACGCCTCCAGGGAGGAAGCATCCACAACCTCCCTGGGCAATCCGTTCCAGTGTCTCACCACCCTCACTGTAAAGAACTTCCTCCTAACATCCAGTCTAAATCTCCCCTCTTCCAGTTTAAACCCATTCCCCCTCGTCCTGACATTACTAGACCTTGTCAATAGTCCCTCCCCATCCTTCCTGTAGGCTCCCTTCAGATACTGGAAAGCCACTCTAAGGTCTCCTCGAAGCCTTCCCTTCTCCAGGCTGCAGAGCCCCAACTCTCTCAGCCTGTCCTCATAGCAGAGCTGCTGCAGCCCTCTGATCATCTTCGTGGCTCTCCTCTGGACCCGTTCCAGCAGTTCCATGTCCTTCTTGTATTGGGGGCTCCAGAACTGCACACAGTACTCCAGGTGGGGTCTGAGGAGAGCAGAGTAAAGGAGGAGAATCCCCTCCCTTGCCCTGCTGGCCACACTGCTCTTGCTGCAGCCCAGCATACGGTTGGCTGTCTGGGCCGCATGTGCACACTGCCGGCTCATGTTGAGCTTTTTGTCGACCCAGATCTCACAGCTTATGGGTTCATAGTAATGTATTTCTAATGTAGAAACATATTGGTTTGCTGGACTAAAAGAAGACTTCTCCCAGATCCTAATAATTAATTCCTAACATCTGACCTAACAGAAAAAAAAAAACCAAAACCTCAGCCACTTTTTTAAGCCTGTGTCTTGTGCCAATTTCTCCTAGTCAATACAACTTCAAATACAACGCCAGAAACCAAACACAAACAACCAGGCATCTATGTATCAGGTTTACATGCTACAAAGAATATAAACATGTTATGATAAACCATTAATCACGCATTTAAGTCTTCAGTTTCTCTTTTAAGAGATGAAAAGTATAAGCGTTGCCTAAAGTGAATAATGTGAATTTCAGTGTCTGCAACTGCTGCACCTTATTATCATAGAATCGCAGAAAGGCTTAGATTAGAAGGGACCTTAGAGATCACCTACGTCAACATCCCTGCCATGGGCAGGAATGCCTCTCATCTAGAGTTGGCTGCTCAAGGCCTCATCCACTCTGAGGGCGTGACCTTGAACACCCCTAGAGAGGAGGCATCCACAACCTCCCTAAGCCAGCCCATTCCAAAGACCCACCACCCTTGTACTGAAAAACTTCTTAAGATCCAGTCTAAACCTACTCTCTTTCATCTTAAAACCATTCCCTCTTGTCCTATAGCTAGACATCCTTATGAAAAGTCCCTCTTCAGCCTTCCTGTAGGATTCTTGCAGGTATTGGAAGGCAGCTCTAAGGTCTCCCTGGAGTCTTCTCTTTTCTATGACAAGTATTGTTACAATTTTGTATGAAAAACTCTACATAGACAAATCACATACTTGGAAAATGAAAAAGAAGAATATATTTGACATTTATCTTAATCCCTCTTACATTTACAAAAAGAGATTACATCAAAACCATAGCTAAGTTTGCATTAATTCTCTAAATAATATTACTACCAAATGCCAGTTATTTCAAGAGTTGAAATTCAGATTAAAGCAGGCTCAAAAGATCATGAAGTTTAAACTGCAGACTAGTAATAACATAAGCTGGATACTTTCATTGTCAGTGTGTAATGCAATATTCAGCTTCATAGCTAAAAACTAATGCTGTATTGCATGGCCTTCATGCACTGACATAGGGAGATGCTTATAAATCACAAGGGAATCAAGGCTGAAAGCAATTAAGTATGGCCATGTATATTATTTTTCTCTAAGTATTTTCAAGCAAATGTTATTTTCTAATTTTATATATCACACAGTTTAAAATCTTTTGTTTAAAAATAAATTACTATAGTGTCATACCTGAAATAACTATTTCTTGAAAGTCATATAATGGCTGAGTAGAATATATGCAAAGGCTGCCCTTTCCCATAGAAAAGCCACTTTCCTTACAGAGTCTCCATGAGCCATTACATGAAGGAGTACTCCTCTGAAGAACAATATACAGGAGGAATCTAACTTCAAATGTAAGGTCTCCTCAAGAAGCTTTGTTTTTCTACTGATTATAGAGCAAGCAGAAGAAAAGTCACCTGTCCTTGAATAAAGTTGGTCTTTGTGAATATTCTTGCCTCAGATACATCACCAACTTTTTTGGTAAATAAAGGTCTCCACATACATTTTTCCTTCAGAACACCTGATTATGGGCGACTGGATGAACCAGATTTGAAAGCTTTGGCTTACCAAATATTTCTCATCAGATTCTATCCTGAGTTTTTGGTTTGATTTTATCGGTGTTGTGTTTTTTTTCACTTCTAGAAGTCTTTATTATTCCATAAATACTGATTTTCTGAGAGATTTAAGTAAAATAGGGGGTTTGTTGGAAGCATTCATATTTCAGAGACAAACATCCTACAGAAAGAATGGTTTGTCTTTATATCTCTGTCTTCTAATGATGTAGTAATTTAATGCTTGGTGTTCAAGAAAATACTGGACGAGGCAGTCAGTGCCTTGGTCTAGTTGTTAGGATAGGGCTGGGTGATAGGTTGGACTGGATGATCTTGGATGTTTCTTCCAACCTGGTTGATTCTATGTCTATGAGTTCTGCTCCCTCTATTTCTAGGCTATGAAATATCAACAAAGTTAGAGACAAGTACAGATGATGTATCCACTTCTGCATGAACCAGGAGGAGATCCTGAACTTGTCCTTCATCTGGGAGGTGACATCCTTTAAGGATCATCTGAAGAGAAATTGATAGCATAAAAGGTTTCCGACAGAGGCTAGTGCTACTAGAAAGCACACAACTGCAGTTATGGAGAACTAAATCTGATGCTGGAAAGTAGATCACTGGTGAGATCTTAAGATCTGACAGACAACTTAGGATACTTTTGATGGGACTTTGACAGTCCCATCATATGCTAATTCAAACCAGGTACACCTGCAAAGCTCAATTCTTTTCTGGCACAGAAGATGAGGACTGCGGGACAATGTGATCCTAACATCAGAGCTCTCCACTACCATAGTCAGGTTTGCTACCCTTATAGGATCTCTTTGCTGAAAGAACTGGCTCATCACTCCTGCATTAAGCCGGCCTTCACGCTTCCCTTCCACCCATGCAGCTTTCCTTCTTCAGGATATTGTGAATTTCATGAAAGCAGGAGACCTCCAACTCTGCATTATTTCCCCAATCATTCAGATTCCACAATGATTAGCCAAGCATTTAATCTGACCCACTGCCCTTCCTGTGACTAGATGCTTAACCATGGTGACACTGCAAGAATTGAAAAGGAAAAAGACAAAAAAGACATTTCCAAGAGGCATGTGCTGTTGAACCAGAAACTGAAGCAAGAAAAACAAAGATTCAAATCTATTTTTTTAAATCACAGGTTCAGTTCTGTTGAACTTTTTGGTTCAAGCAAGGTATTGCAGAAATTCATATTAGTGTATATATTTGCAAGACAATGAATCTTCCACACACACTGAAGTAAGATATTGCTGTTTTAACACAAAGAGACCCCCCACACTTTTTCACTTCTTTTTGTGAAAAAACACTATTCTCCACTTTGAGACAGAATGATTCTTCTCAAAATTAAGAGCCTATCAATGTTAACTCTGTTTTTACCTTCAGCAAAGGTATGCAACAGGGCATATTACGAGGAGTGTCACACCAGCTGTAACTGAGACTAGTACTAATAGCAAAAAATGCATTCCCAAGTTGAGAAAGAAAAGAAACACTTCATCATTCTTGAAAGCATGATGTACATGACTGTACACGCACCATTTTTTTTCTGCTAATGGAACAAAGAAAAGCCAAAGACCTCACTGAGGGAAGCCAATTCATGGATTACCCCCAGGACTGCACTTGAAAGGGAAAAAGAAATACAAATAAATAAATAAAATCAAAGAACAAACAGTCCCACTCACTCTAAGAAGATTGCTACGCACGAAACAAAAACAAGCAAACCTTCCAGAGAGTACTGTGTCCCAAAAGCTGGGGAGAAAATCAAATACCAGGAGGACTTCTTGATCTCTTTCTTCCATTTGGTAGTTTCCTCTGTTCCTCCCAAGTATAAGGCAAGGAAGAAAATATTACAGTTTGCAATCAATGTGTCTTGTGAGCTCACTGGCACAAATGAGTGACTAGACATATTTCCCCCCCCCTCCCATATTTTTAATCTATCCATTATTCCATCAGGCACAGTATGCATTTCAAAATAATTAAAATGAAAACATTTTCATTATATCAACATTTAATCACTGATAAAATATTTATATAAACCACATTTCACACATTTTACAGCGAAGTCTGAAAGCTGAGGCATCTGCTTTCTATGCTGTTCCCACATGCTCCTAAATAAGGTGAAGACAATTGCTGCTATCTCAGATGAGTCTACAATTCCATGAGCAGATAGCAAATACAGTCCAACCACTCTCAAGTATCTTGCCTTTTTTTTTGTAGTAACTCCATCTCTAAGGATTTTTGCTACTTTATCACTCAAAGATCCCAAGGTACAGTACAATTTTTCATAAAAACAGTAACCTGATTCTTTTGGAAGAAGTGAATTCCATTCTGTGAATGGAATGGCTGTGGAGTTGAAGCTCCTTTTTTACTCTCAGAACACAAGCCTTGTGAATGATCCTGAAACCCTGGACCTTTGAGACCACTCTGTACTAATGCTTGTTAACTTTTTCAGAGGTCAAGTACTCTAAGGCCTGTCATGAAAAGTATAAAGAAGAAGGAAAAAAAATTATGTTTGAGTTCAAATAACATTTCCATAATCTGGGAACTTTACATGTCCTCTAGTGAACCAGTTCATGCACAGCCAACAGCAAAATCTGACAGAGGACATTACCATCTCATTAATGGCATCAGCACAAAGCCTCAAAAACTTAGCAGGCACTTAACTCAGTCACTCAAACTATCCACAGTCTCTGCACTTGATCCAACCACATAAGCTTCCCTTCCCAATCAATGGGGAGAAGTAAGCACCATTCCTGTCATCTCTTCAGATATATTTCAGACATTTTCACAACAGGAAATCACCAGGTTCTCTGGAATAGAATAGAATAGAATGGAATAGAATAGAATAGAATAGAATAGAATAGAATAGAATAGAATAGAATAGAATAAACCAGGTTGGAAGAGACCTCCAAGATCATCCAGTCCAACCTAGCACCCAGCCCTATCCAGTCAACTAGACCATGGCACTAAGTGCCTCATCCAGGCTTTTCCTGAACACCCCCAGGGACGGTGACTCCACCACCTCCCTGGGCAGCCCATTCCAATGCCAATCACTCTCTCTGTGAAGAACTTCCTCCTAACATCCAGCCTATACTTCCCTCGGCACAACTTGAGGCTGTGTCCCCTTGTCCTGTTGCTGGTTGCCTGGGAGAAGAGACCAACCCCCACCTGGCTACAACCTCCCTTCAGGTAGTTGTAGACAGCAATGAGGTCTGCCCTGAGCCTCCTCTTCTCCAGGCTAAACAACCCCAGCTCCCTCAGCCTCTCCTCATAGGGTTTGTGTTCCAGGCCCCTCACCAGCTTTGTTGCCCTTCTCTGGGCACGTTCCAGCACCTCAACATCTCTCTTGAGTTGAGGAGCCCAGAACTGGACACAGTACTCAAGGTGTGGCCTGACCAGTGTTGAGTACAGGGGCAGAATAACCTCCCTCCTCCTACTGGCCACACTGTTCCTGATCCAGGCCAGGATGCCACTGGCTTTCTTGGCCACCTGGGCACACTGCTGGCTCATCTTCAGCCTACTGTCCACCAGTACCCCCAGGTCCCTTTCCTCCTGGCTGCTCTCCAGCCACTCTGTCCCCAGCCTGTAGCGTTGCTTGGGGTTGTTGTGGCCAAAGTGCAGAACCCTGCACTTGGCCTTTTTAAATGTTAATGAAACTTGAGTTCATTATTCTGTTTCCACAAAGACAACTCTGAGTAGATATGTAAAGCCCATATACAACATTATTTTGATGTTTCAAAACCAAAACAAAAGGCAAAAGAATGGCTGGGGAACTGAGTCTGAAGCCCAGTTTACCCATTTACAGTTTTATGGGGTGATCCAAGGCAATCTGGGACTAAGCAGAAGAGTCATTTGTCATTGAGCAGAAACCAGATAGATCCAGGAGAAATAGCGTATACGTTATGGACGTTACTCACTAAAGGCTACTGACAAGTTAGCCTGACAGTCCAAAGTTACACTCACCAAGGTACATGGCACTCCTAATATGTAACTGACCAGCTGAACTACAAATGCAGTCATATTCCCATAATGATGAATAGGTTACCAAAGTACTACAACCACTGAAATAGTACAACAAATTACTTGCTTCAGAATTTAAATGTGGGGGGGGAAAAGTCATATGAACTTTAAAGTAGGGCTACATTGGGAACACAAATTAAATTTTCCTACATTAGGTCATACAGAATATGACTCAGGCAAAAAATGAAGTAATAATTTTTGCATGTCTTGGTTCCCTTTAACTAACTTCTAATAGAGTTATTACAGGTATCACTGTTCAGAGTGCTAAAACAGGTGCATTTAAAACTACTCAAGTGATCCCAGCTTCTTTCCTGTTAAAATCCAAACTTGTCATTGCACAGCACTTCTTTTTATTCCGTCTCAGAAAAAAGCATTCTGCCCTACATCATGGAGTTTCTACCCCTACTATTCACACTTTCTGTCATTAATGGGTATTAAGACACCAGATTCACCATCTGACTCTGGAACACGGCAGCTAACTGGTGTCTGACAGAGACAGGGCTCACCCTGTGTGATCACTGAAGGTGAGTATGGAAACCAACAGAAAACCAGAGGTAGTCAGAAATCAGAAGCTTGCACCATACAGCCTTACTCACTTAACACTGTTCCAGAAACATCTGAAAATCATTGTTACCTTATAGAAACAGAGGACAAGTTCCCAACAGAACAAATATTTGTCAGAATTATACCGTAAGTAACAGGTCTTATAAATTACTTCAAGCATCTTATGTTTCTTTGTTTGTACTACCCAGAGAGGATATGGAGTCTCCTTCTCTGGACATACTAAAAATTCACCTGATGCAATCCTGTCTAAATGTGCTCTAGGTCAGCTTGCTTTAGCAGGGGAGCTGGGCTAGCTAATCTCTAGAGGCCCCTTCCAGACCCTACTACTTTCAAATTTTGTGAACTATAACAGACTATATTTAATGACTGCAAGACTGGATTTTGATTTTATACATCGGTCAGAGAATGACAAGACACATAGGAAATGAAAAAAAAAAAAAAGAAGCTCTTAAATGGTAATACTTGTACCATGAAGTTACAGCAGCAATTTTCACATGCATTTCAACAGTACTTGTTTGGCATAATGAGACTGATTATTTCTGGCTGAACTTATAATTGCTGGCAAAATAAAGTTAGTCACAACATTTCCATATTAAAAGCTGGGAAAAGAGCATTCAGCATATCAGATAAAATATATTACCTACACAATCATTTAATCCTTCTTTGTAATGCTATTTCCCTTTAACTATTTTGTTCAATGCATTCATTGCCTGCGATGTCTCTGGAGGGAAAAGCTAAATATTCATTCCATCTGCTTTAAATTCCACATTTGAGAATTTGCAGTAAGCTTGAAACATCTTTGTTGCCTTATAAATATTTAAAGTGAAAATATCACTACATTTAAACTCCCAGAATTGTTGTTATTTTACAGTAGTTAAGTTTTAATGTTTGTATGCTAGTCTATTTTGCTCACAAACACAAGATTCTTGGGCACTGTCAGATCACTTCTATTTCAAACAACTTTCAAACTGCACCAAGAAGAACATACTCAAGGCCTGCCACTTGTATGTGGAACAAAACCTGCAATTGTTATAATCACCTTCCACTAAATAGTCTAGTGTGACCAACTAAATTTATTATTAAAGACATTTTAATAGCTGATGCTCAAACTGTCCCGCTGAGTTGAGAAAACTGAAGCAGATACATATCATCAATCACTCCAATGAGCAGTAAAGTCAGAGGCTACAAACCTGCCACATGTCCAGTGAAAAAAACTGCTTCTCATAACATGTAGAGGCAATGAGATGTCTAATACGTTTTATGGACAGTCTTAAAAATTATTTACACCACGTAATACAATGTCATCTGTGCAGAGAAAGCAGATTTGTTCTCAAAGGCACTTTACAGGCCTTTCAAGCATTGTGAACTCCTGAAGTGAAACTGTTACAAACACTGTTAATTTTATTTTTTGTCTCCAAGACACACAAAACAAAGCCTTAAGAAAAGAATAGAATCGAATCAACCAGGTTGGAAAAGACCTCCAAGATCATCCAGTCCAACCTATCGCGCAGCCCGAGCCAGTCAACTAGACCATAGCACTAAGTGCCTCATCCAGGCTTTTCTTATATATGCACACATGTATATATAGAAATGTATGCATGTATGGACTCAGACACTCTCTTATTATCACAGTATCACAGTATTATCACAGTATCACCTCATAGATCATCGAGTCCAACCCGTTACCACAGAGCTCAAGGCTAGACCATGGCACCAAGTGCCACGTCCAATTATAGTACTTTATTTTATTGCAAAGTTTGAGGCTGCTTAGATTTAACTTTTAGATAGGTGAACAAAGACATAGATTAAATAACTTAAATGTTTGATCCAAGTCAGGTCAAGGTATCTTTTCCTCCTGCCATCATATTCAATAGCATTTTATAAATGAAGATTAGAACAGAGAATCACATGACACTAACCTTTAAAAGTCAAAGATGTTCTTATACAAAAAAATTACATTTAAAACATCTTTTAGTTAAAACACTATATAAGAAAATGTATACATGTAGCTATTATCATCTACACATTGTACAAATAAAAATTAAAACAGTCTTGAAGAAAAAAGGCAACACATCTTACAAGACAAACAAGGAAATGAAAAGAGGAAATGAAAAACAGACGTTGATAAGAATCCTAGGAAATAAAAATGAGATACATAACGGCCTTGAGAAACAGAGGTTGGTACTAAGACAAAAAATCCATCATTATTATTAAAAAGCATGGCTAGTTTCATTTTATGACCATTAATAAACACACGTTAGTTACTTGTGTTAAACTGAAGGAAATCAGAACTTAGATTTGAAAGTGCTTGCAGACTGAGCACATAAAGTTTCTTTGCTCTCCCACACACAGCACACAAACTGGCACGAGTCCTATTTCTGGGAATATGAGATACTTCCTGGAAAAAAAAAAAACATCTGTGTACAAAAGGGTCCAAAGAAAATTCAGCAAGGTTAAGCTTCATAATGTAGTCCAAGTGCTACAGGGGGAAGTAAAAAATAATTTGAAAAATTATTAATTGTAAAATGTAACTTCTTCCCTATGTCTTAACTTATTTCTCCCCTCCCCCCTTGGTATTCTGAATAAAATAACTGCATAGCTCCTCTCATATGTCAAGTTACTATTCCAAATGTCAAACACTATCCCCAGTATTACAAGTGCTGAACAAAGACGTAAACACTGACATGTTGTTAATTAGGCTTCATCGGGAAATTATAATGCAAAGAAGGGTACCAAGGGAATTTTCCAGACATGAGTTTTAACAATGCTATTACTGCCCCCCCTCTCCCCCCCAGTAACTTTTAACAAAATTGAGTTCATTCCTCTCACAGTATGCCCTGCCAAAAACCAGATTTGAATAGAGAACCCTCATTAGCAATAACAGTTTGGAGGGTGGAAGTGCTGCTTGAACTCTGCATTGCTGAAGTACATGCAAAGAAAAAGCACTTGCTGAGTTACTAGAAGTGCCTGCAAAATCCAGTCCAAGCCTGCCAGTTCTACTGTGTCAGCTGCTGCTCCTGGGTTCTTAAATGCCAACACAGACCTTTTCAACTCCTATCTAGGCTCAGTATTGTGCTCTGGGAGATACTACGTGAATGCTGATAGAATGATGTAATAAGTGTTAAGGCTCAAACCTTCTTTACTGCCTCCCTGTTTGCTTCTCAGTCAAATTTAAGGTATTAATGATTCTTGAGCATAGTGGTTACAGGCAGAAAAGTACCTAAGAGTTGTTCAGGATTACTCAGAAATCTCCTTGATTGTGTTCAGAGGACCTTTGTGAGAGTGAAAAATATTTATGTTTTACTACTGACAGCGCTGCTGAATCAATCTGAAAATGAAGCAGTAACTATCTACTTCAAGCAATTTATGGATCAACAGAACCGTAAACTAAATTTCTGTAATGCTACCTTTATTAAGCCATGTTTAATTCCAGTTCTCAAGCCACAGCTGCACATCTAAGATAGGGCATCTAGGTCCATTTTAGGACATTTCTGTGATAGTACAGTTCTCAGAACAGTTTCAAACAAAGCTGCAAACCTGTGTTCTTCAGGAGTCAAAAATCTTTAGCAGCTGGAGGGTTTCCACAGCTTGGACTACTCTTCCCAAAACTAATGCAGTTACCATTGTGGACTAAAGGCAGAAATCATAACTTTAGGATTCCTAACATTCAAAAGTAACACTGAACCTAGCATGTGTCAATTAATTTTAGAAAGAGCAAACGTGCCTGAAGTGCCAGAGGGACTTAACTACTGCTCCTTCAACTAGGCTACAAAGAACTAACATCAGGAATCTGAATGGCTGTGTACAGCTCTGGACCTCCTGGCACAACAAAGACATGGCAATACTTGTGCATGTCCAAAGGAGGGCCATGAAGATGATCAGAGGGTTGCAACGTCTTCCCTATGAAGACAGTGTGAGTGAGCTGCGTTATTCAGCCTGGAGAAGGTTCCAAGGAGACCTTATAGCAGCCTTTCAGTATTTAAGAAGGGCCTACAGGAAAGATGGAGAGAGACTCTTCAAGGAGTGTAGTGACGGGATGAGGGGTAATGATTTTACACTAAAAGAGGGTAGATTAAAATTTAGATCTGTCTCTGATTGATGATCAGAGGGCTGGAGCACCTCTGCTATGAGGACAGGCTGAGACAGTTGGGGCTTTTCAGCCTGGAGAAGAGAAGGCTTCGAGGAGACCTTAGAGTGGCTTTCCAGTATCTGAAGGGAGCCTACAGGAAGGCTGGGGAGGGACTATTGACAAGGTCTAGTAATGTCAGGACGAGGGGGAATGGGTTTAAGCTGGAAGAGGGGAGATTTAGACTGGATGTTAGGAGGAAGTTCTTTACAGTGAGGGTGGTAAGACACTGGAATGGGTTGCCCAGGGAGGTTGTGGATGCTTCCTCCCTGGAGGCGTTTAAGGCCAGGCTGGATGAGGCCTTGAGCAACCTGCTCTAGTGGGAGGTGTCCCTGCCTATGGCAGGGGGTTGGAGCTGGATGATCCTTGAGGTCCCTTCCAACCTAAACCATTCTGTGATTCTATGATTAATGGAGAGGAGGGACTCAAATACCGTCACATATAACTCACAGAAGAAAGAGACAACTTGAAAACAGTTCTTGGACAACAGGAAGGTAAAATACATTCACAGTCAGACTCTTAAGATGTGATCATCCATTAGAAAACTTTCACATGAACACGATTAAGAAAATTCCTGTTCTAGATACTGATAATAAATGTCTTAAAAAAAACAGTGAAGTGTCTCATCTTTGGTGCGCGCAAAAAGGAGAAGCCAAAAGACATGAACTGGGCACGTGGTGCTGGGTTAAAAACTGGCTGGATGGCCAGGCCTGGAGAGTGGTGGCGAATGGTGTCACATCCAGTTGGCAGTCAGTCACTAGTGCTGTGCCCCAGGGATCAGTGCTGGGCCCAATCTGTTTAATATCTTCACTGATGATCTGGACTGGGGGGATTGTGTCCAGCATCAGTAAGTTCATAGACAACACCAAGTTGGGAGCAAGTGTGGATCTGTTAGAGGGCAGAAGGGCTCTGCAGAGGGACCTGGACAGGCTGGATAGATGGGCACAGTCCAATGCCATGAGTTTTAACAAGGCCAAGTGCCGGGTTCTGTACTTTGGCCATAACAACCCCATGCAGTGCTACAGGCTGGGGACAGAGTGGCTGAAGAGCAGTTAGGAAGAGAGGAACAAGGATCTAGTTCCAACCCCCCTGAAATGGGCAGAGACACCCTAACCTAGATCAGGCTGCCCACAGCCTCATCCAGCCTGGCCTTAAACACCTCCAGGGATGGGGCCTCAACCACCTCCCTGGGCAACCCATTCCAGGCTCTCACCACTTTCATGCTGAAGAACATCCTCCTCACCTCCAGTCTGAACCTACCCACCTCCAGCTTTACTCCATTCCCCCTAGTCCTGTCCCTACCTGATAGCCTAAAAAGTCCCTGCCCGGCAGTTTTGTAGGCCCTCTCCAAATACTGGAAGGCCACAAGAAGGTCACCTCGCAGCCTCCTCTTCTCCAGACCGAACAGCCCCAACTCTTTTAGTCTGTCCTCATAGCAGAGGTGCTCCAGCCCTCTGATCATACCAGTGGCCCTTCTCTGGACACGCTCCAGCACGTCCACATCCCTCTTGTAATAGGGGCTCCAGGACTGGATGCAGTACTTCAGGTAGGGTCTCAGCAGAGGGAATCACCTCCCTCAACCTGCTGGCCACACTTCTGATGCAGACCAGGATGTGGGGCCCTCGAGGCTGCAAGTGCACACTGCTGGCTCTTACTGAGCTTCTTGTTCACCAGCACCCCCAGGTCACTTTCCTCAGAGTTGCTCTCCAGCCAGTCACTGCCCAGCCTGTATTTGTGTTTGGGATTGCCTTGACCCAGATGCAAGACCCTGCACTTGCTGTTGTTGAACCTCATGAGCTTGGCTCACCTCTTCAGCCTGTCCAGGTCCCTCTTGATGCCATCGCTTTCCTCCAGCCTGTCTGCTGCACCACACAGCTTGGTGTTGTCAGCAAACTTGCTGAGGGTGCACTCAGTGCCACTGTCCATGTCACTGATGAAGACATTGAATAAGACTGCTCCCAGGACTGATCCCTGAGGGACTCCACTTGTCACTGGCCTCCACTTGGACATAGACCCGTTGACAGCCACTCATTGGGTGCGGCCATCAAGCCAGTTCTTTATCCATCTCGTGGTCCACCCATAAAACCCACATTTCACCAGCTTGGAGATCAGGATGTGGTGCAGGACAGTGTCAAAGGCTTTGCTCAGGTCCAAGTAAATGACATCAGTTGTTTGCCCCCTCATCTATCTTTTTTCTTTAGCAAACTCCTGAAAATGTCAGAAGGCAGATATAAATCATTGACAGATACAGTCATGGTGGGCAACTAACTGTCGAGTAAGAGATGCTATTCCTTTTATAGCTTACTCCACGGGTTGTAACCCAGTGAGAATGGTAAAAGATAAAGTAATTGCAAACCAAATCACAATAAAGGAAAAATAATTCAGTTGTGTACTTACAAGTTTGGGTATTTATCTTTTTATCACTACCACTAATACAAAATAGACTCTTCTTGGTGATGCCCAATGACAAGACGAGGGGCAGTGGGTGGAAGTTGAGGCATAGGAAGTTGCATGTAAATACGAGGAAAGATTTTTTTCACTGTGAGGTTGACATAACACTGAATAGTCTGCCCAGTGTATTATGGAGTTTCCCTCTGGAGATATTCAAGACCTACCTGGATGCATTCCTGTGTGATCTGGTATAGATGATCTTGCTCTGGCAGGAGGGTTAGACTAGATGGTCTTTCGAGGTCCCTTCCAGCCCCTCACATTCAGTGATTCTATGAAATAGTGCCTGTCTCTTGACTAGGCTGAGTTCAAATCATGATGAAATCAAAGGAGAACTTGAGAATATCATTTCAGACAGCCCACAGAAGAAAAGTTTTCTGTATGTTCCTTCCTCTATGGCTTTCTGAATAAACAAAAAAAATCCTCAGCTTGAATGTTTACATTACATATTATCAAGGGGGAAATGGCTACATAAACACAGGAAACAGCATAATTGGAACACAGAACTAATTAACAAAAATACAGATTCAGGATTTCAGTACATCTATGTTTCATAGCATTTCTATTGGCAAATTATCCCATTGCATACTTTGGTAAATGTAGACATTTTAAAAGTATCTTTCACTTCTTGAATATTTATCACAAGAAAAGTTTGGGGCTTTTTTCCCATGAAGAAAAAGTAAACACAATAAAAACATCCATTCCTGAATTTGGGAGGAATATTCAAATAATGTGAAGGAATCTGTTTTGGTGGAGAGTTTGAGTGGCTTTTTTCTTCCTAGGTTTTGAAAATTCAACACAGTGTTACAGAAATTACCTAAGAAAATCTTAGCAAATAAGCAAACTGATTTACTTTACAAAGTCCCTATTTCAAAACTTCCCAGGCCCTGTCACTTTGGCTGTTGGATCTACTTAATAGTCACTCAAAATAATTTTTTTATGTTTATTACTTGGTCTGCATTTCCAAATCCTGATGCATAAATTTTGCAGACGAGTCTGTGGAGATGTCAACAAAACCTCTTCAGAGCAGAGAGAATGCACCCTGAAAAGGCCTCCCTGTGAGGTCCATTACAATGCAGAGGGAGAGATGGAAATTCAGAAAATAAATAAACACTTAACTAATAATCTAATAACTTTCTCACTTACTATAAAAGTAAACTCAATGTTCTTTAATTAGTACGTATTACCCCTTAAGGGTTATGGAGCTGTCACTCACCACAGCATTTGTTTTAAAAAGCTTAATTTGTCAGAATTCCTGAAACCAACTTTAAATATGCTTTTCTCAACAAAACAGAAAGCTAGAGTGTGGGTGCCTTCTTTCTAGATGGACGTTGGAGACGTTAAGAAGTTAAGGCCAGCAGGAGCAGGGAGGTCATTCTGCCCCTGTACTCAACACTGGTTAGGCCACACCTTGAGTGCTGTGTCCAGTTCTGGGCCCCCCAGTTTAAGAAGGACATTGAGGTGCTTGAACGTGTCCAGAGAAGGGCAACGAGGCTGGTGAGAGGCCTCGAGCACAAGCCCTACAAGGAGAGGCTGAGGGAGCTGGGATTGTTTAGCCTGGAGAAGAGGAGACTCAGGGGAGACCTTATTGCTGTCTACAACTACCTGAGGGGTGGTTGTGGCCAGGGGGAGGTTGCTCTCCTCTCTCAGGCAGCCAGCACCAGAACAAGAGGACACAGCCTCAAGCTGCGCCAGGGGAAATTTAGGCTTGAGGTGAGGAGAAAGTTCTTCACTGAGAGAGTCATTGGCTACTGGAATGGGCTGCCCAGGGAGGTGGTGGAGTCGCCGTCCCTGGAGCTGTTCAAGGCAGGATTGGACGTGGCACTTGGTGCCATGGTCTAGCCTTGAGCTCTGTGGTAAGGGGTTGGACTTGATGATCTATGAGGTCTCTTCCAACCTTGGTGATACTGTGATAAATGAGCTGTTCTTTGTGCAACAGAACAAGACTTCTAAAAAAAGATCAAGAGTTTCATTGCCTGAATGTCACCAGCAACTTCTGTGTACAAAACAACAACAAACACCCCAAAATTGTATCTCAAACAAACATGGAACCCTAAGCGACAGATAAAAATAACTAAGAAGCGCAGAAATATTTACTAGAGCCAGAATTTTGTTATGTGTTTTGTATTTTTCAATTGCCAGAAATGGTTGCATTTCATGTAGTAGTTCCTTTGTTTTATTATCTTTAAAGAAGCAAACAAAAAATAGCCAGCTTTAGAACTCTCCATAGAAATTTATACTCCTAACTACTAAAATTAATCTACTTAGAGCCCCACACAAAATGGTCTTGGGAAAATATCATGGCTAATGAAATTATGGCCAAATTCAATAGGAAAAGCAGCTATTCGTTAGAGGTTGTCTAAGTTCCAGCTCTTCCTCCTTTTCCCCAAGATCCCTACCTTGAAAAAGAGAGAGTGGAAGCCTTATTGAGAAATGGACTATATTCTTAACCCATTATGGTGAATCTTTGAAATAAGTTACTCAACATTACTTAACAACAATCTCATTAATCATAGTTCAGGCTAAGGAGGATGCACAGTCAAAGAGTAACACAAAATACTTACTCTGCTTCTGCACTCCATTTTTCAACACTTGGCTCAGTCTCTGTTTGTGTCTTAGGCACTTCTATTTTCCTTGGCAAAGTATTTCACAATGTGGCTCATCGTGAGGAAGTTTTCCTGACATTCAGCCTAAATTCTCTCACAAATTCTTCCTGTCAGATAATTGCCTCTTCTTAGCTAGATGACGTAGGCAGTATATACACTTCCCTCATAAAGATACATAAAGTCAGCTAATAACGTACAAATGGTGATGTTAGAATTCCCTCTTTTCAGGAACTCATGCAGAAAAGTGCAAATGAGACTATATGAAAAGAGCCACATCAGATCCTCAGCTATGTTAACAGCCTATTGCTTTTACGTGAAAAATCAGACTGGAAAAGACCTATGAGATCAAGTCCAACCTATTACCCAGCATTATCTAATCAATTAAATTATGGCACCAAGTGCCACATTCAGTCTCTTTGTAAACACTTCCAGGGATGGTGACTCCACCACCTCCATGGGTAGCCCATTCCAATGGCCAATCACTCTTTCTGCAAAGAACTTCCTAATATCCAGCCTAAACCTGCCCTGGAACAGCTTGAGACTGTGTCCTCTTGTTCTGTCAGTGGTTGCCTGGGAGTAGAGACTAACCCCTACTGGCTACAACCTCCTTTCAGGTAGTTGTAGACAGTGATAAGGTCCTCCCTGCGCCTCCTCCTCTCCAAGCTAAACATCCCCAGCTCTCTCAGCCACTCCTTGTAGGGCTTGTGCTCCAGCCCTCTCATCAGCCTTGCCTTTCTCTGGACACATTCAAGCACCTTAACATCTTTTTTAAATTGAGGAGCCTAGAACTGGACACAGTACTCAAGGTATTGCCTAAGCAGTGCTGAGTACAGGGGCAGAAGTACTTCCCTGGTCCTGGTGACCACATTATCCCTGATACAGGCCAGGATGCCACTGGCCTTCTTGGCCACCTGGGCACACTGCTGGCTCATCTTCAGTCAGCTGTTGACCAGCAGCCCAGGTCCCTGTCTGCCTGGCTGCTTTCCAGACACTCTGTCCGCAGCCTGTGGCACTGCATGCGGTTGTTGTGGCCAAAGTGTAGAACCCAGCAGTTAGCCTTGTTAAATCTCATGCAATTGTACTATGCTCACCTATCCAGCCTGTCAAAATGCCCAAGTAATGGTATGAGGAAAAATACACAAAGAGAGAAGCAGGTAAGTTATACATACATTATCCATATATACGTTATACATACATTAGCCATATATATGCTTAGGTATCTACAATCTTTTGAGCAGTTCAAGCTCTGCTAATGATTAATCTAGAATCATAAATACACTACCTTTTTTTTTTAATACATATATAAAAATCCTGCTTTTTTATGAACCCGAGTCAAAATTTAGAAAGACTTTTTTGTTTTGCCTTTTAACTACTACCAACATCAAAGCATTACTGTGATTTTTGTGGGTTATGAGAAGACTGAAAGGGTCTTGTGAGGGACATACAAACAATTTTTACACAGTTTACAAAAATACTTTTGACACACTACTAATAGCTTCTTTAAGATACAGCCAGAGTAAATGTGCAGCCACTTGTTATGACTGTCATTTGAACACAAATGTTATCAACTACTAAAACATCACTGCTAATGTGTGGAGACCCAGCAAACCTATTTAATAGGTACAGCAAGGAAAACAGTACTAGATGTTATGTGCTACTATGCCCATCAGTTTTTTAAGTTGATTTGGAAACTGAATCTTCCAAATTACAGCAGATAATTACATGATCACAGCTTTGAGAGGACACCATATTCCCAGGATTGATGGTGCTGTAACAGCCCTTGCCATTTTTAGGATACTGTCCTAGACTAATTGCTACTGAAATTTTCTTCTACCAGCTGGGCTGCAAATGTAATTTGCACCATTACATTAAAGATAATAACAACTGTACTCCTTAATTATACCAAAAAAAACCCCAAACTTGAAACTTTTCATGATGGTAATTATCATAAAAAGCATTATTTTTGTTTTGTCACTTTGGGAACAGGCACCTTGGAAACAAATAGCTGTGCAGACCCCTGAAACTCATCCATAAAGAAGATCACACAGGAAGTTACTACCAGTATTGCTTAAAAGCCAAATGGGTGCATTTGAATATATACTTGGTAAACACAATGCCAATCCACAGAGACTCCAGAACTCAGATGTTAAAAGTGGATTAGGTGTTTAGAGATGGTCTGAATAAATATGCTAAGTATGTGAAATCTGTTCTGGTTACAAAATTTATTCCCAAATGTGGTGAGGTAAAAAGCTTTAGAATATGACAAAGACAGGGTCATACATAGCACAATGACTCTATGAACTCATCAACAGTCTCATTATTTTCCTCCTTTGACATATTTATTTTACAGCTCTCATTTATTGAGCTCTGTTTCAAATTAAACAGTGATAGTTTGGCAGGCAAGGTGAATGGTTTCGACTGGAAGTGGTCTTAAATATTGATCTTACTTTTGTAGCAGTCCATGCAATCACTTCTGTGTGAGGTTAAAATGCTTTATCATGGCTAAGCAGCAGCTACAGGGACTAAGCAACTATGTATGCACCAGTTTATTAGCAGTCATGTAATACCTGCCTGCTGTAACTGGTGAAGCAGAGAACTGATTGAGGAGCCAGGTAGGCTGGTAGTACAGCTGGCCCCCACAGTCATTATTTGTAACCAGTCTGTGTTACCTTCCGGTATGAAAATTCATTTTCATCTTCACAGAACTGCAGGACTCCATGGGTCAATTCTGGTGACTGCAAATGCAGGGTTAATAGCTACCAACCTCTACTATCTGTTACAATTAGGAATCACTTTGCATTATATTCTGCAGCTGCTGTGAAATAAAACACTGAGAAAGGGAGTCTGACAGTTAAATGCCATGTCTGGCTCTTGATTCAAGAGCTATGGCAGTATCCAAACAATCCACTATTCCTTATCTCTCCAATATCAACAAAACCAACTCCACAAAAATCCTTGTTGGGAAAAAAAAAAAAAGAAAAGAAAGAAAAAGTTGATGCTAAGGAAGCTAGCTCTTCAAAGACATGAATGTAATTGGGAGTTGCATTTTGTTTTAACAACTATTTCATGAATGAACATGTCCAGGCATAAAGCCAAAGTCAGCTGAGCTGTTTGTAATGGTACTATGCCCAGGAACTGTTAACTCCGAGATTGGAAGTATGCATCCTTTCAGGAAACAAAAGCACGTGTATGAACGTTTAAGACTTTCTCTTAAAAAAAGTACATTAGCAATAAATTTGAATAATTCAGAGATAAACAAACTTTTACAACTACAGAATCCACAGAAAATCTTTCAATATGTCCATGTCATTGACAACATTAACTCTCTGTTAATGACCAAATGAGACGCACAGTGTAGCTGTCCACGGTAATTCCTTGCAACCACAGGAAAAGCTTATGCTCTTCCTTTACAAAAACAGGCATAATGATAAATAATCTAGCATGAAAATACAAAATATGAAGCTAGAGAAAAATTTAAACATATTTCTTACTGTGCAATACAATTTTATCACTGCTTACAGACAAAATTTTTCCAGTAGCCTACATGGAGAAAAATGTTTAGAGGATATTTAAGTCTTAAATGATGAATTATAATTTAGAAGGTTCTGCCAACTGTCAGGTCAAAGTTCAAAATGAACAGGTTGGGAACCTCATAGCATTAGAAAAGGGATGCAGGATATTGTATGATACATCACAAGACATTCTGAGTAAAAGGACTGGAAACAGTATCAGATACAGGTTCCTTAGTGGTTTTTTTCCTGCTCTTCAGAACATACAACTAATAACGTAAATTAATTTAGAAAAGTCTCATTTAGTTTGCAAAAATATCTCTACATAGTATAAGAAACAGCTTAGGGCAAAAGAAAGATCCAGGGTGGTTTCTTTAATATCAGCCACTTACTGAAGGTAAGGTATCCAAAGAAGCAGCTCTCATAGTATTTTCATCTTTAAGACTATCAGGAAGTGTGGACCTGACATTCAAAACTTTCCACAGGACCACATGGCACGGCTTCCAGACTTCTGCTATAATTTCCTTTTAGCACCAGAAAATAACCTCTTTTCTTGACCACAACTAGTTGTAACAGCAGGGCTAAAACAAGCATTACACAGACAGCTAGATTTGCGTGATCATGGTAGCTTAACCAGGGTTTGCTGATCTTGCACTGCTTTTTCACGCTCTTTTTTGACTTTTTTTTTCTTAGCTCTCTGTTGTGATGACTCTGAAGCAGTCTGCAATAAAATGGCTGAAAAATAACCAGTAAAAATAATTTGCTTTCCTTTTAGCCAGGTTGGTTTTCTTAAGTGGGTGCATAAACTGGCACTGCTGCTAAAAAAACAGGCAAAACTTAATCAGTTTCATTCTTAGTTGAGAGTAAATGCACTTATTTGGGGAGATACATTTCAGAAAGTTTGTCAAAGTAACAACAAAACAGTAACTAGAGCTTCTACAGGCATTAGAAAAGGATAAAAATGATCTAAGTGTTCTTCAAACCTTAAACCAACATCCTAATGAGAACACTTCAAATAAAACATCATTTTGTTTAACAGAGCTATGGGCCCATGCAGATTACACAGGTTCCCCGTGGGAGAGCATCTGGCTTTCTTGAGAAAAGGCTGGAGGTTTTTTGTTGGTGTTTGTTTATTTTAAATAAAGGCATCTCTGTTTCTATATACCCTTCAGTGCATAAAGTACTCGTGTTGATATCCATTTTAAATCATATTTCCCAGGACAATGAATATGAACAACAAGGGTGTTCAAGAAAAGACTGGATGGGGCACTTAGTGCCATGGTCTAGTTGACTGGATAGGGCTGGGTGCTAGGTTGGACTGGATGATCTTGGAGGTCTCTTCCAACCTGGTTGATTCTATGATTCTAAGTAAATAAAGGGATTTCAAACTATTCTGGGATCAGGCTAAATGAAGAAAAAAAAAAACCAAAATCAAGTTGTTTGTAGGAAGCTACTTGTTTTCATAGTACTGGGAGAAGTTCAGATAAATTCAGAATCCATTAAAAAAATTAAAACAAGTGGTAGATTGCCAGATAACAGTATGTTCTGACACTACTACAGGCTGGTGATGTGTAAAGTGCACACCCTCTACTACAAGCTACTCCATTCCCTCCTTCCACTGTCATAAAGTGCACAAAACTTTACAGTGATGTTGGTTGATTCAGCAAAACTCAAGTTCCTTTACAGTAATCTAAATCTTTCTCTTTTCTCTGTCAGCAAGCCACCTGAGAAGATACCCAAGTTTCTGGCTGTGTTTAAAGCTGAAGTGCTTACAAGCTGAAATAGCAACTACCTGCAGTTCCGTGAACACAATGTCATTAAAACAGACTCCTTCCAGCCATGCTGCCCAGTGAATGCCTCTCAAATCACTTTGGGAAGTTGCTGTCCTGTAATGCCAGATTACAGAATTAACGCGATAGCAGTGAAACAGAGGGAACAGGGAATGAATACATGAAATCAAGAGCAAAATAGATTTATGAAATGGGAAGTAGCAAGTGGCTTTCCAAATGACTCCCCATTTTGCACTTTTACTGAAGAGAGGATTTCATCTGCATGTCTCTGAATGATACCCTTCAGTACTGGGAATAGCAAGCCACCTCATTTTGTGAATGTTCTCTCCTACCTGACAACTGCTGCAAAAGGTAACCAGAAATTTTCAGAAACGTGGCCATGCATTACTGTTTTACTGACTGTTTTTCCGTAATCACTTCCTGTTCTAATTGCAGTCACTGCTGATTAGTCAATTAAGAACTGCAAAGTACATTACTAAGGCACCAAGCCAGCTCACCAGGACACTGTAAAAATCACAGGACTGTTTACACCAAGCTGTTAAGTCTTTTAATAGGATGCTTCACAGACTAAAGATTAAAGACTCCCTGTAATCATTTTATATTACAATAAGAAGTAATCATCCTAGCACCTTCCTAGTCAGCTATCCATAGGGAGGTAAATGCAAACACAAGCATGAATAATAATGAAAGATGGATAAACGGTAAGCTAACTGGATCAATTGCATTAAGTCTACAGTTACAGTACTACAACGTGCATTGCATTTTAAAAATAAACAGATTTACTTTATTTCCATTTTAGGCAGAAAAATGAAGAGCAAACACTGCAAGGATTACATTGCAGACCTGCTCTCTAGGAAGCCTGCATGACAGAAACATGCCTATCACTGCTTGATTGTTTTTTATACAGTCATAGTGGTCACAGCTAACACCTGCAGGCAAGCAAAGGTATAGTTTTAATATGTTTTTGATAGCAGTTATACCAAAGAAAGGACTTACTATCTTCTTGATAGAAATTCTGGAACAGAAAGTCATCACTTTTCTTGCATGCACTGAAGTGAGGGGAAGGAGCTGACAAAGTCAGGGCCAAAGGAATTATTTTTCCAGCTGAACCATTTCTTCAATTACGTTCACCATAGAGACACACAAATACTTGTACCAACAAACATGGAAGACTGGGCATTTTCTTAAAGAGTCCAAAAAATACAAGGCAGTGAGGATGAAGATACTCTCACAAGCTCTCCAAATTAGGAAGTATCTGTCGTTTCTCCGTAGACTTCCAGGACCAATTTACAGTGAATAGAGATGAGGCAGCAAGCATCAATTGCTGAACTCTGAGGCACAGCTGTCCTTCAATATCGTAGATTTGGTTTTCCCACAGAAAAGCAACTTTTTGAGCTCTTAAAAGTATTATTTCTCTAAACCAGTCCTTTAGATCCTGAATTCCCTTGCGTAGAAAGCAAAGGACAACTAGGATGTAATTTACTGATACACTGTGCTACTTTACAGACCTTTCCTGACCACTTTTGGGCATGGAAAAATTATGCTGCTGGTGACACAGAGATTTAGCATTGATACCTCTATCTAAAGAGTGCTGAGATATGTCATTACAACTAATGAATCCTAGGCCTTCAAACAACATTGATCTAGTTTATTTCATAGAATCACAGAATCAACCAGGTTGGAAGAGACCTCCAAGAACATCCAATCCAACCTATCACCCAGCCCTGTCCGGTCAACTAGACCATGGCACTAAGTGCCTCATCCAGTCTTTTTTCTCCATGCAGACAGTCTCTTCTAATCCCAAGCTTCCTGATGTCTAGCCTTCCTTGTTGCTTGCCTCTGTATCTTTTTTAACCTAAGTAACATTTTCTGACCAGAAACGGGTTTAAAAGAGAGGTTAATAAAAAGATTTATGAAGGCATATGATTTGCTTTCAATAATTTTCCCAATGATGTCTAAAACTTAGCCTGATGGCCAGTGGACAGTAAACTGGTCTTAGAAAGGAAAAAATAACAAAGCCATTCAAATCTGTATTTTCTTATCCTAAAGGAATCCATTTACCAAAGGTAGAGATTTTTTTTTTCTGCAATCAGTACCAAGTATGTAGCATACTACACTTGAGGTAGGAGGAAGAAAAGGGGAAATTTCCAGATTACCCTCATGCACAAATTCAGAAAGTCTTTCCAAAGCAGTCAGGGTAACAACAAAGTATATGCTGATGAAATTACGTGATGGGATATGTACAAACTATGTTAAGTGTAAGGAAAAATAATAATCCTCAAAAAGACAGTTCTGAGTTGCTTTTCAATTAACTTAAAAGAGCAAATATAGAGGTGGGCAGTTGGGGGGAGGGGAAGGAAATGGGTAGATGTGTGTGTCAACACAAATCCAAACAAAAAAACCAGTCCTAACAGCAAAGGTGAAAAACCCTCTTATTTCTGGTGTTGTTACTGCATTTGAAGTAATATACCTGCAAGATATCCAAATTAATTCAAATGCAAAAATTGGTATGTGAGGTGATAAGTAACTAAAAGCAGTCACCAACTACCTCGAAATACCATCATACATTATTTTCTGTCATTTTAAGAGAAAGCCATGTGAAACAAAATGCCAGGTGTATGCTCTGCAGTCTCAAGATGTTAGTATATGTGATGCTATGATTTCTCTCATTGATGAACTTGGTAATAAGCATCATGTGTGATGAAAGACTGTTTATTCTTCTGATGAAATCTGTAACCCACTTCACATCATACAGAAAAGGTTAGTTCTGCTCAACAACATGCTGTACCCTACAGTATCTGATTTTATGTACCATTCCCTGGATAGCTGTTCATTTATTTTTCTTAAAGTGTACCCTCAGAAACTGAACATTTTGATACTTTCTGTGGAAGCAGATAGCATCAGACCCCTCCTGTGAGGGCAAATACACAATGAGAACATCCAGTTAATACAAAACAAGTCCACAACAATGAGATACTTTCTGAAGCATGAATACCATGAGCTACAAAGAGACAGATGTTAGAAAGAAAAATATTCATAGTGTGCAGCTATCCACTTCAGACTTCTTGCACTATCCCCTATGTGCTTAATATCAGCCAGGAATTCGAAGTAATCGTATGCATCTCACTGATTCACAATGCCAGAGAAAAGCTCAGGGTCTATTAATCACTTGCCAGCAACTCATAAAAACTTGAGTAAATACCAAGGAATTTAACAGTTAAAAGGCCCATTTAATTTCAGGATTTAGCAAACTTCCAGAAACAATCAGGGAGTTACACTAAAAATAACATAATACTCAAGAGAAAACATTCAGTGCTTCAAATCGATAGGGGATACCAAGGAGGAGGAGATCAGTAGCATGAACCAGTTCATCCATGCTTATGTCAACACAGCATTAATTCTACGAAAGGAAAATGAAACAGTATTTTGTATCACTCCCAGCACATGTCTGTTTCTTACAAACTTTACTAACAATATCAAATGGGTAGGAAAAATAAATAATGCATGAATGTCTAAAAAAACAGCATATTACTTATTTAACAGAAAGAATGTAAATTCAGCAAGAGCCAAAGAAACTTAATTTAAGTAAGCTCTCTTGATACAGATCTAAGTTTTCACACAAAATTAAATTATAGCATCTCTACTGTTCCTCAATAATCACTGGGAAAGAGAGGTCATTATTTGACATTCCCTGGTGGCTTGTTGCTGAAATCACTGGGGATGAATTGGACTTTTAATCCTATTTACACTACTTTTAAAACCCAGGAGTCAGAGCTGTTTGGTTAGGTGCCTTTTATTTTTAAATATACCATTTATCAAGAACACTGTTAACATTAACACCACCATGCACATATATGGTAAAAGGCTGTATAGAATTAAAAAAAGGTATCTTATAAGTTACATTTTCCTTTATGTGGGTTTTAAGAAAGAATCTTTGGTGCATAACCTCTGGATTTTCTATGACTACGGGTCAAATTCTTTAGCATCAAGAAATAAAGACAAGGATACAAGAAACTGACTTACAATGATCATCATATTATTACTGCTGCCAATAATAATGATCATCACATTATTACTGCTGCCAACAGAATAGAATAGAATCAATCAGGTTGGAAGAGACCTCCAAGATCATCCAGTCCAACCTACCACCCAGCCCTATCCAATCAACTAGACCATGGCACTAAGTGCCTCATCCAGGCTTTTCCTGAACACCCCCAGGGATGGTGACTCTACCACCTCCCTGGGCAGCCCATTCCAATGGCAAATCACTCTCTCTGGGAAGAACTTCCTCCTAACATCCAGCCTATACTTCCCTCGGCACAACTTGAGGCTATGTCCCCTTGTCCTGTTGCTGGTTGTCTGGGAGAAGAGACCAACCACCACCTGGCTACAACCTCCCTTCAGGTAGTTGTAGACAGCAATGAGGTCTGCTCTGAGCCTCCTCTTCTCCAGGCTAAACAACCCCAGCTCCCTCAGCCTCTGCTCATAGGGTTTGTGTTCCAGGTCCCTCACCAGCTTTGTTTTATATATATATAATAATATATATATATATAATAATAATGGCTGCAAAGAAAGAATCTTTGGTGCATAATCTCTGGATTTTCTATGACTACGGGTCAAATTTTTTAGCATCGAGAACTAAAAGACAAGGACACAAGAAACTGACTTGCAATGATCATCATATTATTACTGCTGCCAATAATAATGTCTGCAAAGCTTTAGACAATATTTATATGATACACATAAATAAACCCTTACACCTCACTGTTTTTGCCAGCAATATTCTTCTTACTATCTTGTTTCATTAGTTTCTTCAAGAGAAACAACAACAAGCTCCTTTTCCTTTTTTATGCAAGAAGGACAGACAACTTGCTAAGCACCCCTCAAACTATTTCCTTGACCCCTGAAAACAATGTATTCCTTAGTGGGCTATCATTCCAGTACTTTGCATTCACCAAAATAAAAAAACATAATTTCACCTATAAAGAATTTAATAGACATTGGATAAAATATTAGTGATATGGATATATACATTGGATAAGAAATTAGTGATATGAATATATACTTTCCATATTCAAATCTGATTTATGCACTCATGTGCACGATCACAAATTCATAGAATCATAGAATCATAGAATGGTTTAGGTTGGAAGGGACCTCAAGGATCATCCAGCTCCAACCCCCTGCCATAGGCAGGGACACCTCCCACTAGAGCAGGTTGCTCAAGGCCTCATCCAGCCTGGCCTTAAACGCCTCCAGGGAGGAAGCATCCACAACCTCCCTGGGCAACCTGTTCCAGTGTCTTACCACCCTCACTGTAAAGAACTTCCTCCTAACATCCAGTCTAAATCTCCCCTCTTCCAGCTTAAACCCATTCCCCCTCGTCCTGACATTACCAGACCTTGTCAATAGTCCCTCCCCAGCCTTCCTGTAGGCTCCCTTCAGATACTGGAAAGCCACTATAAGGTCTCCTCGAAGCCTTCTCTTCTCCAGGCTGAAGAGCCCCAACTCTCTCAGCCTGTCCTCATAGCAGAGCTGCTGCAGCCCTCTGATCATCTTCGTGGCTCTCCTCTGGACCCGCTCCAGCAGTTCCATGTCCTTCTTGTATTGGGGGCTCCAGAACTGCACACAGTACTCCAGGTGGGGTCTGACGAGAGCAGAGTAAAGGGGGAGAATCACCTCCCTTGCCCTGCTGGCCACACTTCTCTTGATGCAGCCCAGCACTCGGTTGGCTGTCTGGGCTGCATGTGCACACTGCCAGCTCATGTTGAGCTTCTCGTCGACCCAGACCCCCAGGTCCTTCTCCTCAGGGCTGCTCTCAGCCATTCACCACCCAGCCTGTATCTGTGCCTGGGATTGCACCGACCCAGGTGCAGGACCTTACACTTGGCCTTGTTAAACGTCATGAGTTTGGCCTGGGCCCACCTCTCCAGCCTGTCCAGGTCCCTTTGGATGGCATCCCTGCCCTCCAGCAATAATAATATAAAATTCAAGCCAAGGAAACAAAGTCATTAGCTGGTAAGTAAAATTATCTACCATTCCCCATTCTTTTACATCCAGGATTTGCTAATGTAATGTCTTGTATTGACACACACTTCAAGAACTAGAAGGAAGCTGTAAATGGTATGGTGAAATGTATCTATAGTCTCAACACTGATGACCTGTTTTCCTCCAAGCCTTCTACAAAATATCCCAAGGAGCAAGCTGGTGGGTGTTTCTGGTTTTGGTTTTGTTTGTTTGTTTAAAAAAATAACAATCATTTTTATAAATTTTGTCTCTTTATGCAGAAGGAAATCAAATTCTTAAAGACCTACATGCCCTGTGTCAAGCTTTCCAGTCAGCTGACAACTTTTTCTAAGACATCACTGATCTGCAAACTGCCTGTCTTGAAGTGCTTCTAGCAGGGTAATCAAAGTGTATGCATACTGTTTCACACTCAGAAACAAGCAAAGAAATGTTTTAAAGATTTTATAGTTAAATCACAAGCTTTTCAAACAAGAAAACTATTATTAGCAATCTGTTCAGCATATCCCATGCACACTGATCCTGGAAGAGATCTCTGGATTCTGTAACGGCATGCAGGAAACTGTACTAAGAGAATTTAAGAAGAAAAAGCAAGCTTCTTTGACAACAGTGACACTTTGTTTAATATCAATAATAATTAAATTCCACCAATAGTCAGATCAAAGTTTTTAATAAGAGAAAAATCTAGGTTTGCTGAATTTTCTTATTCAAGCATCACTAACTAACACAATATCTTTGATGTTCTCAGCATGAGCATTTAGCTTGAAGCACAAACAAAAAGGGGCTGGTTTAAACTCAGCAAAAAGCTGGATGCAAGCAATTTCCCATCACAAGCAGCCTCTCCACACACAAATAGTATTTGTCACTTTGTTTATGATGATTTGATTATTGCATTCCACTAAAGTTACAGACATTTCTAAAATACTTTTCCACAAGACTGAAATCTCACCAAAGTCTCTGACCCTGCAGCACTTGGATCCAACAGCACAACTATACATACAGTCAACGTGTTACCACTGAAGTCATATTGGAATAGAAAACAAAAGTCTGTCTACCTGACTGATCTTTTTCCACTTAATAAGATCAATGAGTTTTCCCTCATTTTACTCTCATGGCCTTTCTATAAGACACAAAGTAAAATTTTATTTTGAAAGATCACATAATAAATCACAGAGAGGGTCAGAAACTTTTCAAAGTGAAGGGAGTGACTCCTTTCAACAACAGAGGAAAACAAAAAAGATAAAGGGAAATCATGTATACACAGATTCATAGAAGTCATAGATTCATACAGTGGTTTAGGTTGGAAGGCATCTTAAAGATCATCTAGCTCCCACACCTCCACCATGGGCAGGAACACCTCCCACTAGACCAGGTTGCTCAAGGACTCATCCAACTTGGCCTTGAACACTTCCTGGGAGGGGACATCCACAACCTCCCTGTGCAACACATTTCAGTTTCTCACCACTAAAAGAAATCCTAAAAGAAATTCTAAATCTGCCCTCCTCAAGCTTCAGTCCATTCCCTCTCATTCTATTAGCAGAAGCCCTTGTAAAGAGTCCCTTCCCAGCTGTCTTGTAGATTGCCTTCACGCACTGGAAGGCTGCTATAAGGTCTCCCTGGAGCCTTCTTTTCCCCAGGTTGAACAGCTCCCAACTCTCACAGCCTGTTCCTATAGTGGAGGCTCTCCAGCCCTCTGATTATCTTTGTGGTTATCCTCTGAACTGCTTCAGGTTGAAAGAGACGGTAATTTAAATATTATGAAAGACTAACCAGTTTAAAAAATCATTCACCTATTCATTGCTTTTCCTTCTTCTAATAGCTAGGTCACAATAATCTTTAACTTGAACTGGAAAGCTATTAATTTGAAACACCGTTTAAGTAATTAACAAGTGCTCTGGTACACATCTTTTAAGGTGGTAAGCAGGGAACAATCACTTCACTCTTCCATCTACTCAAAAAAAAAAGCAAAAACATGGAAGAAGCAAAAATTTTGTACCTTTATAGGTTTATGGTTTTGAGGACTTTATGTGACTGTGCCCTAAAAATGTTTTTGATTTTGTCACTTTAAAATATTGATAGAAATAGAAATAGCAAGAAACCAATTCTATGGTTATTTGCTCCTAGGAATAGAAGAATTTTATGTAAGCTTCTTCCTCGATTAATAAGGTTTGCTCCAAGCTGAGTCTTTTTTTCCCACATGTGCTAGTTTGAAGCTAGCTAGAATGTTTTGGTGAGAAGGACTAGATTACAGGCTGTGAAAGGAAAACAATGGTGATGCCTACTTCCCTCACAGGTTTGCTGAGATGTATAAAAACATAAATCCAAACATATATAGGGGAGTCCTACTTCTGCTGCCGGGGAGCTCCAAGCTGCATCTCTCTAATCTCACCCTCTATTTTTGTTTCCTAATCCACTTTGCTTCCTAACCCCCTGGCCGAACCTCCATTCTTCCTTGGGACTGGGGTAAGGTTGAGAGGGGTAGGGGAAGGTGAGGGGGTAGTTGAGAGCCCCTCCTGGGGACTCAGGTTTCTGGGAGGGGAGTTGTGTTTCTGTATTACCTTTTACCTTGTATATTTCTGTCTATAACTGTATATACTGTAAATATCTGCTTGTATATTGTGCTAAGCTGTAAATAATAAGCTTCGCTCAATTTCCAGAGCTGGCTGAGTCTGGTCAGGGTGATTTCCAAAGTGTGGGGGGGCAGGGAACACCCAAACCATTACACACATCCCTAAGTATTCATAAGAGGAAGGAAAACCAGGACAGACATAGTTATTGAATGGATTAGTTAAACTTTCACAATATTTAAAAATAATCCTACTGAGGTCAATCTTTAACTCACCACTTTATACATCATCAACTTCAAGGAAGAAAAAAAAGTAGTTTCACTGCTTATGTAGAAATTTTTAACAAAAAAATATTGTACAAGAATACACTTACGGTATCTTTAACAAAGCTACACCTGACTACATGAACACATGCTGTAGAGTCATCAGTACAGAAATAAAGGGAATAAGAATGCTCTAGAAAAGGACAAATATGAGAAGATTGAGCTATAATATATTCTGCATGAGTTTTTCAGGGATGGTGAATCTCATTTCTCTTTTTACCACTTGTTTATGACATTCTTGGATTACTACCATACATGCATTGATCAACACTCTCGAGCATTTCATTAAACATCAACACCAACCTGCATTACACTGAACTGTAAACAAAGAGCTTTTAATTTATTGATTTGTCTTATGACTAATAAGGCAAGATGGCAGAAAGGTACAGCAGCATTCAAAGCCTATTTTGGAGGAGGGAGTGGGAAGGAACACAGATTTTTAATTGATGCAAAAGTATTTGGCTGAACACTGCATTATATATTGCTGAAGCTTGTGTTAACACGTGCCTGCCTTTGTGGAATTTCAGGTGATCCTTATGAAATGCTTAACATCTACTACACAAGAAAATAAATAAAAACAGAACTTTGTGAGGAATAGAATAAAGAATGTATTGTTCTATACAAAATGAAGTCCAATGCAACATATAATTAGCAGCAAACCTACCAGTCGTCTCCTCTCCTCTTCAACAGCAATTAGAAGTCGAGCAAACTCTTTCAGCGACTGGGCTGAAAACAAACAAACAAAAAGAACATCCTGGTCAGAATTACATTTTAAGGCCAGATGAGTCCATTATCTGAACTGAAGCTGTAGTGAGAAGATACAGTACCTCATAGTACTTCATTGAAATCAGTAGCCATTAAATGTTGCAGAGAGTGAAGTTAACAGCATGTCAACAGCATGAATAAAACAAAAGATTCTAAATCTTAAGAGTCATGTGTATTAAAACAATACTTTTGTTAACAGAATATAGAACTGATTTTCCTGTAAGGTGTAAAGATCAGTCTCAAAACAAAGAATTTTATAATCAGACACAAAATTTGCTTTCACACACTAGCAGCAGAAACTGCAAAGGAAAATACTGAGTTTCTCATACTGAAGTGCAGTAACACATTTTTCCAAGAACTAAAAAAAAAACATTCAGGTAAAAATTTGAAAGATAACATTTTAGAAGAAATATGTTACTTATGCCAACTGTTTACATTTAGCTGCTCTTTGCCTTTATGTTTTACAAGGACAAGCTTTCAGGTGACAAGAACAGATGATTGATTTATAAGCTTTGAGTTCTGCTTCAAGTATGAGAGATCAGTCTTTGCTCAAAACTGCCTTCAAATATAAATCAGAGGCCTATAAGAGATGTCAGTGGAAACATAATAAAAGTATCAAGCTATAAAAGAGGGCAAGAAAGGGGAAAGCATTCAAAAAAATCTTAAGGTCTCATTCTCATGCAAACAAGAGGTGCAAATCTCTCTATAAGAATGTATCTCTCCATTTATATTACTTTCTCAAGGGCATATGGGTTATTCAGAATTCAGCATCACAGTTCCACAGACAAAAATGCCAAAGAGGAATGATGTGAAATAAAGAGAGCCGTGCAGCAATTTTACTTTCATCTAAGGCACCTAGTGGTATCTGCTGCCAACGACAGGATGCTTTATTTCATTGTTTAAAGCTCTGATCTCAGAGTGAAGATTCATAAATCCCACAGCTTCTCACAACAAATGTGAGGCAATCTAAATAATCTTTCAGAGAAGCAAACACTAGGAAACAAAACTTGTAGAATTTCTTAAAAGAACAGGCTTGAAAAAAAAAAATCTTCACATTTAACCAATATATGCTGCTTGGGGTATGCAAACAGAACTCTTGTCTTCTTAGCTGTTTTTCCATCTTCTTCAGCCTTTTTACAAAATGTGTTGGTCTTCAGCAATACAGCTTCATCTCCTCTCAACCCCCCTGCAAGATGTAAATAAATAAGCACATTTTCTGGAGAATCTGCTATGTTCCAGTACATTCTAAGAGGGAACCAGTATCAAGTTTGTCTTAACAGCCCTGTCAGCATTCATGAATTGCTATTTAGTTTCCATACCATACCCAAATCATATTTACTCTATATCCATCTGCACCTTGCAGAGGTCACCCTTGCATTCTTCTTGATCTCTTTTTACTTCTAGAACTGAAGAACACTGTTTTGTTCCAATTTCTTCTACAAAATCTTACATTGTATATTTTTTTTCAACAATGATGTTATACCTGACCCGCAGACCATTTTTTGCTGACAAATTCTCTTTTCCTTGTTATTCCTCATGAGCTCTTTGTTAGTCTAAGTACACTAAGTAAGTTAAAAGTCTGTCCAGTTGGATTGTGAGGCCTTTTCTTTAATACTTTTCCCTGACAACACAAACACCAGAAAACTTTGCCATCTTTTAAAAGAAATTTTAGGCCTCTTGCATGAACTTCTGAACCCTTTGACTCAGTCAAGCTTATCAGCCAAGTCTTTCAGTAACTTTCAGTTACTGACCAGTTCAGCCTTTAACAGAATTACATCAGTATCAAGAACTCAGTTTGATATTGTTCGCTACATTAACTCTAAGAGATTGAGTCAGTTCAAAATATTCTATCTGACAAAACCATGTCAAGAAACAGATTATGAACTCTCTGATTAAGACACCTGATAAGAAATCAGTTGAGTGTTACACTCGAGAGTATTTGTGTACCCATTCCAAAACCTTAAAAACTACACAATGAGCCAAACACAGGTGGCCAACTACTTCCCTTCACACTGACATCCCACAGCATTTAATAAAAATCACCCTTGTCTGTAGCAAACTGGACAGAGCCATTCCTTGAACATGTAACAGAGTCATTCTTTGTCCATTATTTAAAAAAGCAACTAATCTTTTCAAATAAACTAGACAAATACGTTGTTTGAATTTTATTACCTACTGAAGGAACTAGGATGCACTTCAAAAGAACAGTTGGCTTTGTAGTAAAGCCAGCAACAGAAATTGTTTCCAGATTATTTCAGTGAAATAACCAGTCAATTTTAGCGCAAGATGACGTGTTACTGCAGTCTCATGTTAAAACTCCATTCCCCCTCCTTTTCTCACTTTTTTTTCACTGTGGAGTCACTCACAATGACAGAACTATTTCAAAGAGAACTGTAGAGCCGTATGCGTTGAAAAAGACCATCGAGACCATCCAGTCCAACTGTTACCCCAGCACTGCCATGTCATCACTAAACCACGTCCCTAAGCACCACATCTGAATGTCTTTTAAATATCTCTAGGGATGGCGACTCCACCACTTTCTTGGGCAGCCTGTTCCAGTGCTTTACAACTCATTTTGTGAAAGAGTTTTTCTTAGTATCCAACACAAACCTCTTCTGTCACAACTTGAGGCCTCTTACAATAAGAAACTATCATTACAAATACTCTAACTTTGTGAGGCCAGTCAATTGAGAGCCTACTGAAATTTAAGTTTCCTTTCCATATTTCAAGGAAGAACCAGAGGACTTTTTATTTTCCAAGCCAAAACTTTCATTTATGATTTAAATAAAACCAGGACAGAGATAAAACTATACAAGTATGTTCTGTAAATGTAACTATACAAGTATGTTCTGTAAATATGCAAAACAAGATATTCCTCTGTGTTTAACACCAATATAAAGGTACTAACATGTCACATCAGCTAAAGACTGAAAAGTTGTGCTCATATTTTCCTCTCCATTTCCTTACCTTTTTAGGGATTACTGTCAAAGTTCCACTAAGAACAGAGAACCTACACTCTTCAGGAGCACAAAGACAAATAATTTCCCTGATTCTAGAGATACCTTCATTCACCTTTTATCAATACAGAGTACACCTCCACTGATCACAGCTCAACATGCACAGTCATCCTTTTTGCATCTGTCAATGCACAAAGACAATTTCCCTAATTCTAGAGCTACCTTCATTCACCTTTGTATCAATACAGAGTACACCTCTACTGATCACAGCTCAACACCCACAATCATCCTTTTTGCATCTGTCAATGCCCATGAAGCCAAGAAGTATCCTTTCCCAGCTCAGGAGGTGTGTGGTGAGAACAAGTGTATTGTATATAACGAAGGATGCACACCCGGTACACAGATGGAGCTCAGAACATGGATACCGCTGGTGATCCTACTGGTTCTTCTGCTGTTAAAATGGCATTGCATGATAAAAAAGGCTTTACTGCTGCCAGCTCTCCTACAATACCACTGAGCATTGTAGTACTTCTGAATCTTTCATGTTACTATACCTTCTTCCCAGAAAAGCCCCACTCAGTCTGTCTTCATGAAAACACTAGGTCTGCCCCCAGAGAACTTCATCTGTGCTGGAAGCTGCAGTGGAAGGTGGTAAAGGCAAGGCAGCCTTTGCTCCTCTATTTTTCCAGTGTACACTTCCTCCTTTTTCTTCCTTTCTTTTCCCGTAGAACCCTTTGGTTGCAGAAAGGTGTCAGATCTGCTTGAGGTAGGCAGATGGAAGAATACTGTGGCAGATTGATCCTGGCTAGATGCCAGGTACCCAGAAAAGCCAATCTTTAACTCCCACTCCTTGTTTGGACAGGGGAAGAAAGAGAATATAATGAAAGGCTCATGGGTCAGGATAAGGACAGGGTGATCACTTAGCAATTACTGTCACATGAAAAACAGACTGGACTTAGGGAAATTGGTTTAATTCACCCTTCTCTGATTCATTTCGTAACAATGAGAAATAAAATTAAATCTTTGAACATTCTCCCCTCACACTTTCCTTCTTCTTAGGCTCAACTTCACCTCCTTTCCCACAGCAGCACAATGGGCTGAGGAATGGGCATTGTAGTCTGTACATTACATGTTGTCTCTGCTGCTCCTTCCTCCTCAGGAGGAAGACTCCTCTCACTTGCCCAGCTCCAGAGTGGGATTCACAGAATGCAGTCCTTCAGGAACAATCTACTCCAGTGTGGTTCCTCACTTTGGGGTCACAATTTCAGCTTGCAAGCCTGCACTTGCTTCTCTCTCCATGGGTACACAGGTCCCCTCTTTGGGCACATCTGTCTGCTTTAGTGTGGGGTCCTGTGGATTGCAGATGCATAACTGCTCCAAAGTCAAACTCCATGGGCTGCAGGGGGACAGCCTGCCTCACTGTGATCCACGGTCTGGAGCATGTTCTGATACCTCACTTGCCTCAGTGTTTGCACAGACGTTCTCACAGCAAGTTTTTTGTCCCTTCTTAAACATGTTATCACAAAGGCACTACCCTCATCGCTGGGGCATGACCTAAGCCAGCAATGTGTCTGTCTTGGAGCTGGTTGGCACTGGTTCTATAGGACCTAAGGGATGTTACTAACAGCTTCTCACAGAAATCAACTTGGAACCCCTGCTACCAAAACCTTGCCACACAAACCCAACACAGATAATAAGTGCAGAGCTCACCATGAGGAATCCAGCTCCCTGGGGACAGCTCACCCACAGAGCTGCCAGACATCCATGGAGAGATGGACAGAGGCATCATTCCCTCCACAACAGAGGTCCTGTCCCTAGAGGCATTCAAGACAAGGCTGGACGAGGCACTTAGTGCCATGGTCTAGTTGATTGGACAGGGCTGGGTGCTAGGTTGGAATGGATGATCTTGGAGGTCTCTTCCAACCTGGTTGATTCTATGACTTCAGCAGACACCCAAGGCACAAGCTAGCCACACCTAATTCTGGATTCCCAGCTCTCAAGGGAGAAGCAGACAAGTATTTCAGTACTAATGATCTGAGGTGCCTTTTCACAGTTAAAATTCAGACTTAAAAATCAGAACCATTTGTGTCCACTGCTGGACAGTGGAAGACAGCCCACTGCTGTCTGTCAGGAAGCCCAGGAACCTGCAGGCCTCATGGCCTCTTCTTAGCTACACTGCAACATTTTCATTTCTTTTTCTCTCTTTTTAACTCAGAATAGATACAGCAGAATTAAAGTGAGCTCCATAAATGGAAAAGAAGGTAGAGGAAGAAGAGTTAAGTGTGTTACAAAAGGAAATATCATGGAAATGTGCTGATAAGAAAAAAAAAAATCTGAAAACACACCAGGAATATCAAGTACAAGATGTAATCTAACTTACATTAAATGTGAAGGCATCTTTAATTACTTTAAAAAAGCATTGCTCTTACTCAAGGGCCACTAAGTAAATCGAAGCACTGCCTTAATAGTTTACTCCAAGTAATTGGGAGATACTTGCTTACAAAATCCAAAGTGTTTTACAGTCTGGTTTTTATTTAAGGGCTATTCAAAGGACTTGTAAGATGGGCTTGGTGTCAGGATGGAAATGATGCCTGTAAAAAGCAACGCCCAACAAGTAAAAACAATTGTATATGTACCCGCCTGTACACTTGTGGTCTCATTAATCACAACTGAAACAGATTGCCAGCTGTTTTCTCTGGAATTTTCCCAACCCAGCAGTAATCTGCTGCAAAATTTCCCCTGTCCAGGAGAAACAGTTCCCATTACTTTATTTAAACAAACAAACAAAGCAAAGCAAAAACAAAATAGCTTTTTTTTTTTTTTAAATGAG
The DNA here is from genome assembly GCA_013400475.1 of Tricholaema leucomelas. Taxonomy (NCBI): domain Eukaryota; kingdom Metazoa; phylum Chordata; class Aves; order Piciformes; family Lybiidae; genus Tricholaema lacrymosa; species Tricholaema leucomelas. The sequence continues at coordinate 285,317 of WAAF01008533.1, forward strand.
AAATCTTTTAATTAATTTGCTTCTTAAGGAAGCAAACTAACAGTACCAACAGCTTAAACTGTAATGGTGCAGATCAATACCTTTGTTTCCAAAATGCTTGTGTACCATTTGAGTTAAAATACCTCTTATTTCAGGTAGGTACAGCCCCAGAAACAATTATGTATGCACAATCAAAAGAGAATTTAAGAACAATGTAGAATTAAGTGAAGGAGGGAGAAATTTTAAAAGGATAAACACTTATTTTTCTGAATTTATAGAGTGTATTATTGAAAATATGCCTATTTATGTTCTAGAATTCTGGTTTACTCCACTAAAATCAAGCAAATATTTCATAGGAAACAAAAACCATTTAAAAATCATGCCTTTTCTGTACTCATAAATTTTATGAAGCTTTTGTTACATATTTAGAATCATAGAATGGTTTAGGTTGGAAGGGACCTCAAGGATCATCCAGCTCCAACCCCCTGCCATAGGCAGGGACACCTCCCACTAGAGAAGCTTGCTCAAGGCCTCATCCAGCCTGGCCTTAAACACCTCCAGGGAGGAAGCATCCACAACCTCCCTGGGCAACCTGTGCCAGTGTCTCACCACCCTCACTGTAAAGAACTTCCTCCTAACATCCAGTCTAAATCTCCCCTCTTCCACCTTAAACCCATTCCCCCTCGTCCTGACATTACTAGACCTTGTCAATAGTCCCTCCCCAGCCTTCCTGTAGGCTCCCTTCAGATACTGGAAAGCCACTCTAAGGTCTCCTCGAAGCCTTCTCCTCTCCAGGCTGAAGAGCCCCAACTCTCTCAGCCTGTCCTCATAGCAGAGCTGCTGCAGCCCTCTGATCACCTTCGTGGCTCTCCTCTGGACCCGCTCCAGCAGTTCCATGTCCTTCTTGTGTTGGGGGCTCCAGAACTGCACACAGTACTCCAGGTGGGGTCTGAGGAGAGCAGAGTGAAGGGGGAGAATCCCCTCCCTTGCCCTGCTGGCCACACTTCTCTTGATGCAGCCCAGCACAGGGTTGCTATCTGGGCTGCATGTGCACACTGCCGGCTCATGTTGAGCTTCTCGTCAACCCAGACCTCCAGGTCCTTCTCCTCAGGGCTGTTCTCAGCCATTCACCACCCAGCCTGTATCTGTGCCTGATACATGGTTTATCCTGACTCAGCACAGACATGACAATAAGAACATAAAATACTAACTACTGCTGTAAAAATGAGGTCCTCCCAGGAGTGCAATTTACAGTGGTAATTTTGTTCCTCGTGGCAACTCCTACCCTGAGCTGTGAAGAGAAATATTTTAACCTTTTTTTTTTTTTCCCCAGTTCTTGAAAATAAACCCAGGTTTGCCAAACAAAGACATTATACACCAGGAAGGAAAAGCATGATAAGAGACAAAAAGGCACAGAGATGAAAAATGTCTGGTTTAACATATCTGCAAATAAAGCGCACATACGTAAAAGCAGAAAAATGACAAAATAAAAACTTTTGTGCTCAAATTGATGGTCCAAGGACTACATATCGTTCTCCAAATATAATCACATCTTGCACTACATACTGACAGCAGGAAATTTCATCAGAGCACAGCTACCAAAATCCACGTACCTAAAAGTGAAAGAACCAAAACCCAAAGCTCTACTTATCCGAGTTAAAGCACTGTAAACTCAGAGTAAATGCAGTGGTACTTTCATAGAATCATAGAATCATAGAATGGTTTAGGTTGGAAGGGACCTCAAGGATCATCCAGCTCCAACCCCCTGCCATAGGCAGGGACACCTCCCACTAGAGCAGGCTGCTCAAGGCCTCATCCAGCCTGGCCTTAAACACCTCCAGGGAGGAAGCATCCACAACCTCCCTGGGCAACCTGTGCCAGTGTCTTACCACCCTCACTGTAAAGAACTTCCTCCTAACATCCAGTCTAAATCTCCCCTCTTCCAGCTTAAACCCATTCCCCCTCGTCCTGACATTACCAGACCTTGTCAATAGTCCCTCCCCAGCCTTCCTGTAGGCTCCCTTCAGATACTGGAAAGCCACTCTAAGGTCTCCTCGAAGCCTTCTCTTCTCCAGGCTGCAGAGCCCCAACTCTCTCAGCCTGTCCTCATAGCAGAGCTGCTGCAGCCCTCTGATCATCTTCGTGGCTCTCCTCTGGACCCGCTCCAGCAGTTCCATGTCCTTCTTGTGTTGGGGGCTCCAGAACTGCACACAGTACTCCAGGTGGGGTCTGAGGAGAGCAGAGTAAAGGGGGAGAATCCCCTCCCTTGCCCTGCTGCCCACACTGCTCTTGATGCAGCCCAGCACAGGGTTGCTGTCTGGGCTGCATGTGCACACTGCAGGCTCATGTTGAGCTTTTCGTCAACCCAGACCCCCAGGTCCTTTTCCTCAGGGCTGCTCTCAGCCATTCACCACCCAGCCTGTATCTGTGCCTGGGATTGCACCGACCCAGGTGCAGGACCTTACACTTGGCCTTGTTAAATGTCATGAGGTTGGCCTGGGCCCACCTCTCCAGCCTGTCCAGGTCCCTCTGGATGGCATCCCTGCCCTCCAGCAAGTCAGCTGCGCCACACAGCTTGGTGTCATCTGCAAACTTGCTGAGGGTAACTTACTTACTTTGTCCTTTGCATCATTATTTGAAGCTCTTTTCAGTGGTAGAATCATGGAGTACAATCATAGAATTGCTTATGTTGGAAATGACCTTCAAGGCCAAGTTCAATTGTTAACCTAGCACTGCTAAGTCTAATATTAAAACACGTCACCAGAGGACAGAGAGACGGCAGCAAGTCCTCCAAATTCCACATGAAGTCAAAATTAGCAAGGAAAACTACCACAGATAGAGTAACATCCTCCCAGTTTGATGCCCCTAGGGAGTGTTTAGGGAGTGTTTCCCATTAACAAATCTTTAGAATCTATTAAGGCTGGAAAAGATCTCTAAGACCACCAAGTCCAGCTGTCAACACAACACCACTATGCCCTCTGAACAATGCCCTGAACTGCCATGTCTACATGGTTTCTTTTACACCTCTAGGGGTGGTGATCCCACCACTTTGCTGGGCAGCTTATTCCAACACTTGACTACTTTCAGTAAAGACTTCCTTCCTAATACCCTTAGCCCTTCCACTACTAGCCATATACCAGGCACAAACATCTGCCCTGACCAGTCTTCTGGGTTTTGTCACACTATAAATGCAAGACAAACCATCAGAAAAGGCCAGACAGTTCCACAGTAACAATGCAACCTCCTATCTGAGCACACTGCACATGTCTCAAAGCGCAGATGAGAAACACACAAGGCAACAAATCAAGATTTAATCTTAATAAAAGCCCAAAGCTTTGCAAGATGTGCTTGCAAGTGTTGCATAATACATACATACCATATTTAGACGACAGGAATTTTAACTCAAAAGTATTTTCATCTTGCAAAACCTAACAAGCAAATATAGTAAGGTATTTTATGAAGGTTTTTTCTAAACAGATGTGAAGCATAAAATGTAAGGCTGCTAGTGGAAGTAACAACCCTTTCCCCCATTACAGGATTTTTTTTGTTAACAAACCTCTGTCAGCATAACCACCTGAACCCAGTTATAAACACTATCATGCTGAAGAATTCTTTCCTATAAAAAGTAACAATTGTTTCACAAATATTTAAACAAATGTAAGGCTTGTAGAAAAGTTAAAACATGCTGTGAGCCAGGACATTTACACTTTATGCTCTACTCCTTATCAGAAATATACAAGAGCTACATGGTTATATAAAATTGAAGATGACTTACAAGGAAGTCAGGTTATCTGGAATTTCCATATCCAGCCACCACTTGCCAAACACAATACACAGAGACATAACCTCAAGAAATGCAATGCTACACAATTTAAGTAAACCCAATTACTTAATATCAGTAAATTGCCATGTCCTACTCATGCAGAACCTCACAAGCAAACACAAGTCGAAAATTCAAGATGGATCAAACAAGGGCAAAACATTTATCCTAGAGTTCAGAAAGATCTTTAAAGCTTTTAATGGTTGTCTATCCCACACTGAGTAGAAACAAAACCAAAATGAACTCACCTCAAACAATTATTCAAACACACTGCCATGCTTTTAATTATTAAAAACCCAGCTGCAATTTATCTATCCTTGTGTCAGCATTCTGCTCTGATTATGAAAGCAGCAAGTACTTTGAGAATGCATCATTCAATTTGGAATGTGTATACCTTCTGTAGCATGAGTTATTCAACGTGAGAATTCATCAACATGATAGCAGCAGAGCTGTGGCAGAAGTAGCCCATTCTAGTCTATAGCACCTTTCCCATATTGTGGTATCCTGAAGTGATGGCAGAGACTTAAAATCATCTAAGTGATGTCTTTCATTTTGTTTGGAACATGGGACTGAATGGATCTCTCAGTCATTTACTTCCTTTCATACAGCACTATATGCATACCCTTCTACAATTCAGTAAATAAGCTTCCTTGTTTCTCCCCTTCTATACTTCTGTGAAGAAGTGAAGGCTTTTGGGACTAGTCACAACCAATAATCTGTTTTCATCATGTTCTCACAGAATAAAGAGGTAACAATTTTAGACAAGTGGTCATTAAGAACTACTGCATCTCAATGACATTGCAAAATAGGGTTTAAAATTGCTGTATATGACAGAGAAATCAGCCTGTTTCCATCTGATAAAGACACATGAACAGCAGTGCTGGGGCTGAACTACACAGCTCCATGGCTCAGGAAAGTGTAGGGAAAATATTCAGCACTTTTTTTTTTTGGTACAGCATACATGAAGTAATCTTAAAGTGCTTCTGAAGACCTACTTTGAAAGCTATCAGTTGAACTGGCACCCACTGAAACTAACGGCATAACTTCCTAGACCGTAGAAGTCTGTTTAATCCAATTAATTGTTACTTTAACTAAATTATCCACTGACCTTTGACTTTAACAGATCAGACTTTTCCAGAGCTGACTCGTATCCACAGCTTGTCAGAGGAAGAACAGCTTTAAAAACCATGGAACATTTAGAAACAGATAAGATCAAAGGTGGATTCTGGATAGAAAGAATCTGTGATTTAACCTCTCCTGCTTTCCTTTGCCTCCTACCCACTCAATCTCACTAGAAAGAATCAGGATGTAAATTAGCTATGAATATAATACCTTTCATTCTAAGAAAATAATTCTAATTCATGCTTAAGTGTTTTGAACAGGTAAATAACAACAAAATGTGGTAACTAACTACTGGGCAACATATTAAGCTGCAAAAGTAGTACTCAACCCCAGCATTCCATAAACAAAGGAGTTAGAAGTGATTGTGAATATGTTGTAGGCTTGCCAATCCTTGATTCTTCAGAGGCACATTCATATTTTAAAAGAAAGGAAAAAAACCTGGTATCTCAATCTTTCCAGCTGTACAAACCTTATTTGTGTGTGGCTCTTTGTGGGTGCTGAAAAAGAGGAAGTAAAAGGAAAAACAACGTGTCCAGAATGCAGCTGAAAATCATTAGTATTGTTTTTCTGATTTGTAAACTTCAGTGAGTTTATCAGTGAAACATTTTAATTGGGAAAAGTATCACCAATTATGTCAACAAAGGATAGTTTGTCATAATTGCTTTGTTGAATTCAGACCTACAAAGGAATCAAGGGACTTTCCATGCTTAAAACTCTAATCTATACCAAAGATTTTGAATTCAGATGTTACAGAATCTTCATTCTATTTGCTCAGACCTGAAGATAAAGATCTCAAAGATAAGCTCACTAAACCACTACCTGTTTTTGAAAACAAGACACTATTGCTCAAAAAGTATACTGACTTGACAACTCTAAACTGTTATTCCATTTTTACTAGACGTTTATTATAAGCAGTAATAGCACACACCACGTATTTTCAACCATCTCTGTAAAGCAGTTCTCCTGTACTCAGACTGTCTCTTCACAGGCGTTCATACTTCCACTGAGATACCCAACTCCAGAAACAACAAAGCTAAGCAATGAAGGATGGAAGCAGAGATATTTTGAAGGCATAGAATGAGAATAGTAATACATATACAAAAGTCCAGAAGATCAAACTGTTGTTAATGAGGGACAAAACAGATACTTCATCTTAATCCTGAGTGGCATAGGCCTGCCTACTCAGCTGTTCAGACCAGCTATTGACTCATTTAATGCGGACAGGACAACCAAAGTTATTGCTATCCACTGCCTGGCTCAGCATTTTTCTGTAAAATGTATGAAGTCTAAGGCAAGTGTCAGTCTGAGACAGCAGTTTGCAGTTGTCCTGGTTCAGATGGGAGGGATCAGTTGAAACAGCCTGTTGAATCCACTAATAAGTATTCAATACCAACTAATGTCATGCCAGCTTTATAGTAAGTGCTGGCCAGAGCGAAGGATGATGAGACTTGGAGTTCATTTCCAGGGGGCTTTCTTCCTGTGTCCAGTTTCAGATGTTGGTCTCTTCTGCTTTGCTGGCTTGGTGGCTGCCCCTTTCTATTTGCTGGCTTATTTTCTGATTGTCTTTTGCTGGCTTGGCTTGTTTTGCTCCTTTATATGGCTGGGAGATTGCTCCCAATTGTGTGAGTGAGTCTTGTTAGAGTTGGCTGTCTTAAACCAGGATAGTAGTCCAAAGTAATTAAATGAACTATTAGACTCCCTTAGCACACCATGATATAAAATGCAGGGAGTCAGGATATGTCCTGCTTCACATTCAGCTGCTCCTGCCACAAAAGAAGGGGGCAGGACAGACAGGAAGGGCAGTAACTGCATCAGGCACTCCAATGTAATTGTTTTTTTCATTTGAATACACATCTTAAGGTAATAGAGAACAACCTTCTAACAACCTTCTGAGAGGTATCTTGGAGAAAAAAAACCAAGGCCTGTATTGTTGATTTTATTTTACCTTTTCCTTCTACACAAAGGCCTACTGCAACATTATTTTATTTCCTTCTTTGTCAGCCTCATTTGACCTTCCACACCAAGGACAAGAGCTTTGGGGCTGGCTCAACAAAATGTGACCTTCTCTTTCTGTTTGAGATGCTGTTTTGAAGGCTCTAAGGGATCTTAGCATAAAAATCACTCATTTCCTGGAGTCAAGAAAACAGAGTGTTCCAGAAAGAGGTGGCATTTGTTTAAAAATGCAAGAAGGATTTAAAAAATAATAATGGTAAGAACAGATTTAACAGATTTTAAACAAACACTTTAGGCATTTCACACCATGATTGTGCTGAGTTCCTCCCATGATTTGTTACTGTTTAACTTTTGTAGATAAAAATAGCTCAACAGGAATACCAAAGAACTCCATCCTGTGATTCAAATCTTACTAGTAGTTTACTCAAAGTTGCTTTGAAGGTCACCTAAAAAGTTAATCTTAAAATTAAGTCTTGTAACTGGAGGAAGAAAAGCAGGCAAACCTAGGCAGGTAATTACCATGGAAAAACAGCATACAATGTTTCCATGCAAATCCACTCTGTCTATGCTAATTCAGGACTCAACCTTTCCCCACCCATCTGAAAAAAAATGCTTTTTGTAAATACAGTTTTCTTTAATATGTTCCACAAGGTCAACAAACTCAAGCACTACAAAAATTACTGGGATGATGTCTATGCCAAAAGAAAAAATTCCACCCCCAGCTGTCTACCCACAAGGTGCTTTGGATAAGGCAGCAGTAGATCTGAGTAGCTGGAATTCATCTTAGACTTATTTAGCATTTGGAAATTCCATTCTGAAACCCAATTACAAATGCGAATTCAGCGCAAAGTAGGTAGAACATTAACCCTAAAAAGATCTGGAACATCAAAGCTAACCTCGACTAAGGAGATGACCTGAAAGATATGCAAGTGATTCAGACTGTAGGTGGCTCAGTGGTGTTTAATAAATAATTCAAAAACAACCAGGCAAATTCAAGAAGTCACTGCATACCACAAACAGCAGAAACAGCGGCTTCAAACTGTGGTTAGACTGACAGCTACCTTCTGAGAATTAGCCTATGAGCAGCTCCAAAAGAGAGTCTCCTAACCTGAAGACTGAAACGTCCACAGATTTATTTGTCATGATTTGCCTACACATGCATTACGCAAGCATAAAACTCCTACAGATTCTCTCTTGGATTTGTTGTAGTTTTCATTTTAATAAAGCATTACATGTGCAGTTTGTAACACTAAAAAAAAACCAACACCTAACCTAAACCAAAACCAAACCAACTAACCAAAAAACCAACCCAGAAAAAAGGAGCTTGGCATTGCTTAATGCCAATTAACCTTTTACAGCATTTCAACCGTTTGAGAGATGGGGGTGGTAAACTTTGGTTTGTTTCACCACCACCCCACCCCATCCCACTCCCCCTAATTGCGCAGTTTCATACAAAAACTTCCAAAGAAAGATCTATTTGCCTTTTGTCCTCTGGTTGGTTATCCAAGAGGGCAAAGCAGCTACCCTCCAAAGCACTGTCTATGTGGTTGCCCAGCACAGAGGAAAAATAACACTGAACTTCTGGTATCTTTGCTCAACTCAATCAAAAGAGCCTTAAGAACATGACAGTGGACTCCAACAAACAACTTCTATTAAAGGATTGTTTTTGTACTTGTTTGGGGTTTTTTCCTCCATTTGTTCAGTTGGCTCTCTTTCCTTTTTCTTTTTTCATAAAAGTGTTTCCCAATTGATTTTTTGAAGTTCAGCTTGAAGCTAGTTGTTGAATACAACAGAACTGCCTAGTATGAGTTAACAATCCTGTAGATGGTTAGTTGTTGGAAATTTTAATATTCCCACGAGCAACTTAAGGTGTAAGTCAGCAAAGATAACATAAGCCACAACTGTTAGCAGTAAGTTGATGTGCTAGTTTGAAGCTAGCTAGAATGTTTTGGTGAGAGGAACTAGATTACAGGTTGTGAAGGAGAAACAATGGTGATGTCTACTTCACTCATAGGCTTGCTGAGAGGTATAAGAGCAAGAGTCCAAACACAGATAAGGCATTCGGGCACAGCCTGGGCTTTGAGCTGCATTTCTCTCTAACCTCATTTTCCGTCTCTCTGATCAATCCACTTGCTTTCTAACCCCTCTGGCCGACCCTCCATTCTTCCTTGGGGCACAAGGCAACGTCTGGGGTAAGGTAGAGGGGTGGGAAAAGGTGAAAGGGTGGTTGGGAGCCCCGCCTGGGAACTCAGGTTTCTGGGAGGGCTGTTGTGTTTCTGTATTACCTTTTACCTTGTATATTTCTGTCTATAACGGTATACACTGTACATATCTGCTTGTATGTTGTGGTAAGCTGTAAATATAAGCTTCATTCAATTTCCAGAGCTGGCTGAGTCTAGTCTGGGTGACTTACAAAGTGTGGGGGGTGGGTAACACCCAAACCATCACAGATGAGAATTCAGTTCCCTCAAGGAAATATATCACATTTAAGACTTTCTGTCACTCAATTAATATTTTTACAGATCATCATAATCCCATTACATTCCTATGTCAAAGTTTTGATGCTACCTGTAACATCATTCTTAATATAATTCTCTTAAATAAGAAATAATTCAAAAGCAGCAGTGACAGAGTGAAACACAGATGACTTTTAATGCTTTTTTCTAAATAGGACATGCTAATAAAAAGCAGATATCAAAATAAAATGCCAGAATATAAAAAAGTATTTTGTCCTAGTTTCTTTTAATTCTCAAGAGCATGGTCTTACGTTCCTGGTATTAAATCTCACTGATTTATAATTAGCCATAACACAAAATAGACAAACCTTTTAAAAGAAACAAGACAGAATTGCACTGCATTAAATAATAATATTTATTATTTTCATCTGTACCAGCCACAATTCAAATAATACAAACAGAAAAGAAGAGGATAAACCCAGGCAGATTCCAGGAGAAGAGTCAGGTAACATAAGCTACAAAATACTAGAAAAGGAGGAGCTAGGGAAGCTTTTTCTTCCCTAATTTTATGCCTGCACAGCATATACTGTGGAAAAAGACATTTGTTCTTTAAAGTACAATTCATGTAGCATTCTGTATAATCTAAAAGGTTTGAAACATGTAAAAAGCATGCATCTATTTTGCACAAAATTCTCATTAGGTCCAACCAGTGACTGACCTCAAAGAACTAACTTCAAAAGTACTTTGGGAAAAAACCCTTACAAATTAAAGGGTTCAGGAAGGTTGGACCTACCTTAAGAGAAAAATCTTGAAGGTACAGGAACAGGCTGTGCCAATGTGACAAAAAAAGAGCCACTGGGGAAGACAACAAGCCTGGATGGGTGAGGAACTTGTGAAGGAATTAAAGGAAAAAACGAGGGCATATCACCTTTGGAAAGAGGGGGTGGTAACTCTGGAAAAAATTAAGGATGTTGCTAGGTCTTGCAGGAAGAAAAGTAGAGAGGCAAAAGCCCAGTTAGAACTTAGACTGGCCACTGCTGTGAACGATAACAAGAAGTGTTTCTATGAATGTATTAAAGACAAAAAGAGGGGCAAGGATAACATCCACTCTATATTGGACAAGGAGGGGAATGTAGTGACTAGAGATGAGGAAAAGGCAGAGGTGCTTAACTCCTCCTTTGCCTCAATTTTCAGTAGCAAGGCAGGTTGTCCTCAAGACAGCTGTCCTCCTGAGCTGGTAGGTGGGGTCAGGAAGCAGAACAGTCTCTCTATAATCCAGGAAGTAGTAGTTAGGGACTTGTTGAGCCTTTTGGATCCCCACAAGTCTATGGGATCAGAAGGGATCCATCCTAGGGTGATAAGAGAGCTGGCAGATGACCTGGCCAAGCTGCTCTCCATCATTTATCAACAGTCATGGCTCACTGGAGACGTCCTTGAAGACTGGAAGCTGGCCAATGTGGTGCCTATCCATAAGAGGGGTCAGAAGAAGGACCCAGGAAATTACAGACCTGTCAGCCTGACCTCAGTGCCGTGTAAGGTAATGGAGCAGATCATGGCACAGGATGGACAGAGGATCAGACCCAGGCAGCACGGATTTAGGAGGGGCTGCTCCTGCTTGACCAACTTGATCTCTTGTTATGAGCAGGTTACCTGTCTGACGGATGTGGGGAAGGCTGTGGATGTAGCCTACCTGGACTTCAGCAAGGCCTTTGATACTGTCTGCCATAGCAAACTCCTAGCCAAGCTGGCAGCCCTTGGCTTGGACAGGGTTACTCTGTGCTGGGTTAAAAACTGGCTGGATGGCCGAGTCCAGAGCGTGGTGGTGAATGGAGCCACATCCATTTGGTGGCCAGTCACTAGTGGTGTGCCCCAGTCCTGTTTAATATTTTCACTGATGATCTGAATGAGGAGATTCAGTCCACCACCAGTAAGTTTGCAGATGACACCAAGTTGGGAGCATGTGTTGATCTGTTAGAGGGCAAGAGGGCTTTGCAGAGGGACCTGGACAGATGGGCGCAGTCCAATGCCACGAGTTTTAACAAGGCCAAGTGCCAGGTTCTGCACTTTGGCCACAACAACCCAATGCAGTGCTACAGGCTGGGGACAGAGAGGCTGAGGGCAGAGTGGCTGGAGAGCAGCCAGGCAGAGAGGGACCTGGGGGTACTGGTTGACAGGCAACTGATCACAAGCCAGCAGTGTGCCCAGGTGGCCAAGAGAGCCAATGGCATGCTGGCCTGGATCAGGAATAGTGTGGCCAGCAGGACCAGCAAAGTTATTCTGCCCCTGCACTTAGCACTGGTCAGGCCACACCTTGAGTACTGTGTGCAGTTCTGGGCCACTCAATTTGAGAAAGATGTTGAGGTGCTTGAACATGTCCAGAGAAAGGCAACAAGGGAAGGTGGAGGAGTCACCATCCCTGGAGGTGTTGAAGAAGAGGCTGGATGAGGCACTTAGTGTCATGGTTTAGTTAATAGGAAGAGTTAGGTGATAGGTTGGACTCGATGATCCTAGAAGTTTTTTCCAACCTGGTTAATTCTGTGATTCTGTGACCTCCTTTACATTCATTTGCTGTCAATTTAAAGTATTTAACCTTTGTGCAAAATATGAATTGCAAAGGGGTCTGTCAGTAAGTGTGCATGAGGTGGTATGTCTCAAAGAGTGAATAGCAAAGTGATGCCAAATCTTGGCTCTTTCAGGCTAAGGAAAGCACAATTGTCAGTAAGATGAATAAGCAACACCCTCTCCCTAGAGTCTCTTGTTTTAAAGATGCCACTTTCTGCATAACTTTTCAATGCAAAAATATATCATTACAGCCTGGCTGAATCACATGCAACTGGAGCTAACATCAATGTTCTACTATTAGATATTATGTCCCTATGAAATATTACGGCCTTTGCATTGCTGCAGATGACACTGCCACACTAGTTTTGAAACAGAAGAAGAGACAACACTCACAATTGTTGCTAGCTGTTTGCTTCTTTATAAGAAAAGCTAGTAGAGCTGAGGAACACTCCTTCTCAAACTCAGTTTGCTGACAAATATCTGAAAAAGCTTTTTATAGCATGAATCCTTTGATGTTCACAGTTTGAGGAAAGAAAACAAACCACCCTGCTTATTTGTGAAAATAAAGGAAACAGCTTACAAGCAGCACACAAAATGTCTGATTCTACATCAAGCAAGCTGTATCTGAAAGTGGCTATGTATATAAATCTGCAACTTGCAACAACATGGAAAAATTACCTAAAACACACTGTATAGCCATAAAGAGATGTAGGCTTTTTTTGTCAAAGAACTAAACATATGCAAATATAAGTAAGCATATGTAAGTAAAAATCAGAAATCAAAGACAGCATTTAAAAGAAAATAAAAACAACAAATAAATCACTTGGTTAAATAATATATTAATTATAACAAATGTGCAGTGCATCATCAACTCCTTTTATACTGAGCATGTCATGGATCTTAACTAAAACTACTTCTCAGGTATCCTGTATATTTAATAGGCTTATTAGAATTTGTGACCTGTGCTTTTCCTAGGTGCTGGCTACAAGTTGCAGGAAATGCAAATAAAAATGAATGCTGTTATTAGAGTTCATAATGACAAAAATAGCAAAACAATGTACTTAGTTACTGGAAAGAGATATTCAACTTCCAAAAACTTCATGGAACTATGAATTTCATTCCAAATACTTATTACCAGTAAGGAGAAAAAAGAAAATAAAATAATAATAAATCATTCATAGGTTAGATTATTTTTTTACAGAAAAAATCACACCCTAACAGAAGACATCTTAATCTGAGGCTGAATTTCCATCATTAATGTGAATTAGAGTGGATTTCCAATGCCAAATTTGAAATACAAATATATTTTTAAATCTTCAGAATACAGTCCTTCTATTAAGCCCCATGTATATGGTGGTTTTGTACAAAACTTATCAAGGCATAAGCATCACTGCAGACTGAAGTAAAATTTTCCAGTGGTCTGCATAGCTGTAGATATTCCTAATAAAAAAAGGAGGTGAAGGCAGAAGGAGGCACAGAGAACAGGATTCATCTATACAAAGCTTTCTTTGATGATAAGCAAACATCTAGCTTGTTGGGGCATGTTAAAAGATATGGATAAATTCTAGGTCACAGCTCTAGGGAGATCAAAAATTGAGCCATACCCTATAAAAGCACACAGTATGATTCAAGCCCTGCTAGACTTGAATTTGATTCCTGTCAGTTTACCTTTTACTCTTATAAGCTTCCTTGATGTACGTGACAATCCATCAGGCAATGGGTGCTTTAGAAGCTAGAAATCCTTTCTTTGAAGCTCCAAGTGAAATAAATCAGCTGTCAAGTTTCATGAACTCCATTTTTTTCCTAAATAGTTTTAAATGCCTGTTTAATGTCCAAACAAGAAAATGTCTTTTCTTTGCTACATTTAGGTAATCCAACTTATCTTTGTCCTTGGTCACCTCATTTTAAATGCAAAACCTTACGCATCAAAAAAAAAAGTTACCGATACCTGAGAAAATGTAGATTTAAGTTAAATGCATAAAATATGTACAAGCTAACTTTAACATCCAAGAAATGAACACCAAAGACCACATACACACCATTCATTTTTTACCTCTGTCCAAGTTTGATCCACCTGAAGAATATATGCAATTCTGTATCTCAGTAATAGCAGCATAGTGGTTTTACCCCCCTACTTCTGTATGTCAGTAAATTTTAACCTTCCCTTCTGCTCCACTGCCAAAGATTAGTAGAAGACAGTGACTAAACACCAGTCCTCCTTCACAATATCCTCCTAACTATCACAATGTTCTAAGGTGAGGATGAGACAAACCTTGCCAGTGAAAGCAAGCATATCCACTGTTTTGTTCAATAATTTGGAACTCAGTTAGGAAAAGGGAAATACTGAAGGGTGAGGAGACTTGGAAACAGTTTATAGTAAGAGATACACTTGGAAAAGCCTAAATCTGAGTTTCCTTTCTGCTTTACATAGATCTTAAAAAAAACCAAAAAACAAACATTGATGAGTTCTACGTTCCCTCTTCTACTGCCTAAGTGCATATTTTTAGCAGCAATTACACTTTAACAACCATCTTCCTTCCTCTCAGATGTTTTAGGAGAGACATGGGGGCCATGTGGCATGTAAAACTCATGACAATGAATTTAGCCATTTCAAAAATGCATTATAATCCAAGTTGCTAACCAACAGGAACTGGAGCACTCAAGTTGCTGTGCTACTGCCCAAAACCATCACTGTAATTGTGGTAATGCTTTCAAGTAAAGACTGGCAGAAATTCTGAATGATGGAAATTTTTCCAGGATTAATCTAACAAGGGAAGAACATTTTGATAATTAATAGTAAAGTGACATTCAAGATCAGCTGAGATGTTCAGTTCTGTGAACACAGAAGTTCTGAGTGTGCACAGAGGCAGAACATAAAGCTGCTAGTAAATTTTATTGGCAAAAATTCAGACAACTATGTACTTAGGAATGCACAAGTTGTAAAGGGCATGTTCCTAGGTTTAGACCCTTAAATACTTCCTGAGTCTTACTAGGCACTTAAGTGTTTTTTTTTGCAGACTTACGTTGTTGCATAGGAAACTTGTGTGCCTTTTAGCATCCCAATTAAAAATGGCTGCAAATTAAAACTAGCAGTAGAATTTAGAAGATTCACAATGGACTCAGTACTGCATAATACCTTCCTCTACAATGAGCCAAGCTATGTCACAAAGATAGAGGTTTTTGACATGTATTTTTAAAGTCTTGCACAATTTCCACTCATGGAAATTATTCTACTTTTGTTACATGCTTCATTAAAAAAAAAGAAAACTGTATGGCTCCACTAAGTTTGTGATCTCACATACATGAGAAACTATAAACAACAATTACTGCAGCCAGAACACAGGAAGTACTTACCAATATTAATTTCATCATCAGTTTCAGCATCTCCAATACACTCAAACTGGAAATCTTGTAAAGACTGTGAGAATTTTTGCACTGCCATGGATAAATCTGAAATTCAAGAAAAAGGGAAAAAAAAGAAAATCAGAATTACTCCACTATGACTTCACTAGACCAAGGTTTCACAGAGAATGAAACATATCTTCTATTTACAAAGTTTTCTTTGTAGTGGAAGGGAAACTTTCATTTCCTTCCTTTTTTTGGATAGCAACTTCATTTAAAAAAATCCTCATTACCATTTCTGAATGAAAGTACCTTAGCTATCCCAGAAACCTATGGAACACATTCATGTCAGATTTCAAACATGACACAGGTATTATGTTGAAAACTGCCACACTTTTTGAAAAATAAGCGTAAGAAATTAATGTCTAATGGTGCACATGTAAGTAGAACAGGTTTTGAAGCAGTACAAGATCAGTTTGTAGGTTAAAATAAATCTCATGACAGTTAAAATATTATCAAAAGAATTACATTCTAACTATACAGTAAAACATTATACAGTACTAGGTAAAAGTGTTTTAAAAAGAAATTGAAGAGAAAAAAACCCAAACCCACAATTATCTGCCAATCAATTAGATTGTCCAGGGATTATACGTTTTGAATGCATTACACAGAGGGCACCTTTGGACCAAAGAAATGTCAAAGAAATCCAAACTTCCCAGTGTAAAATTTCATTAGAATTGCACACAATCAAAAAAAAAATCCAAACAACAACGAACCCTCCTGTCCTTTGGACCAAAGAAATGTCGAAGAAATCCAAACTTTCCAGTGTAAAATTTAATTAGAATTGCACACAATCAAAAAAAAATCCAAACAACAACAAACCCAACCAAACACCAAACAATCCAACCAACAAAAAAACCCCAACTTTAAGTACATAATACCATTAGGTACTAATGGCAAATGAAGAAATATATATGGTATCAAATGAACTCAATGAAGACTTAAAAATGCTACCACTCCAGAGAAGCACAAAGAACCTGCAACAATTCTTTGTGCCCTAAAGGAATGCATCTATGGTGTCTATTTAGAAGTTAAGGAAAATTGGCAATTAAGATTCCAATATTTGGTAAATCTTAATAAAAGTCTTAGTAACGATTAGTTATGAACAAAGCCAAGTCATAAATTCTTTTTCTAAAGAATTATGTATTTGTCTCCACCCTTGAGAATATTCAAAAGCCATTTGAACATGGTCCTGGGCACATGACTGTAGGTGGTCCTGCTTGAGCAAAGGGTTTGGATCAGGCAGTCTCAAGAGGTCCCTTCCAGCCCCAGTCACTATGTGATTCTGTGACTTCCTTAACACCCTGTTATTGTAAAGCCATAAATAGTCATACTCAATACTGGACACAAAATCTGACAGCTAACCTTTTTCCTGTCAGGGGAAAAAAAAAGAAAAAGATTGCATAAAACTACAGTAATTAGCCTAGTGTCCTGAATGAAGACATACATCAAGTGTCACTCAAATTTAATAGAATAATAATAGAATAATAGCATCAACCAGGTTGGAAGAGACCTCCAAGATCATCCAGTCCAACCCATCACCCAGCCCTATCCAGACAACTAGACCATGGCACTAAGTGCCTCATCCAGGGTTTTCCTGAACACCTCCAGGGATAGCGACTCCACCACCTCCCCGGGCAGCCCATTCCAATGCCAATCACTCTCTCTGTCTCATCTGTGGGATGTTGTTGTTGAACAACATCCCACAGTAACAATCATTCCACTATCTTAAACAAAATAATGGTGGAAAATCTTTCAAACACCTCCAAATAAGAACTGAAAAAGTACGATGACTGCAGCTTATCATTTCATAATTACAAGTAACCACTATGAAGTGACAGAATCACAACAAGGATCTTCTTTCCTATCTCTGTCTTTACTTAGCGCCTGCTGCTTTTGTATTTTGCATGCAGCTATATAATAAATCAGCTCAACAAGAGAACCAACAGTCTTTACATAATACAGAGATGGAGAATTTTTCCCCCCTTGTTTTTAGTAAGGAATCCCTTGTTTATCTGATAAATAACTAATGTGTGTGAAGAACTGGGTAAACAAATTCTAGGGAGCATTTTTTCCTCTTTTCTATGTTTTTTAATGAGAAGATACAGAATTACTGCATCCTTACCAAATATTTCCCACCATGCTATACATGAAGATTTTATTATTAGATGCATTAACAAATTAGATATAGTGTTTCCTACTGTTTGCATAGATAAAAAGCAGAATACATCTTTATAAGCTGAAGCATTCTGTTTTATGCAAATACAGCATCTTTGATACCTAGGTAACTGACTGTTCTACAGCTGTTAGAAAGATGTAAACTTGAATTTGTTTGCAGCAGGATGTTTCATAGAATCATAAAATCACTCAGAGTTGGAAGGGACCACAAGAATCATCTAGCTCCAATCCCCCTGCCATGGACAGGGACACTCTACCCTAGAGCAGGCTGGCCACAGCCTCATCCAGTCTGGCCTTTAACATCTCCAGGAAGCACCTCTCTGGGCAACCCATTCCAGGCTCTTACCACTTTCATGCTGAACAACTTCCTCCTCCTGTCCAGTCTAAACCCACCCACCTTCAGCTTTGCTCCATTCCCCCTAGTCCTGTCACTGCCTGATAGCCTAAGAAGTCCCTCTCCAGCTTTTTTGTAGGCCCCCTCTTCGGATACTGGAAGGCCACAAGAAGGTCACCTTGGAGCCTCCTCTTCTCCAGACTGAACAGCCCAAACTATTTCAGTCTGTCCTCATAGGAGAGCTGCTGCAGCCCTCTGATCAGACTCATGGCCCTTCTCTGGACACGCTCCAGCACATCCACATCCCTCTTGTAACGGTGGCTCCAGAACTGGATGCAGTACTCCAGGTGGGGTCTCACCAGAGCAGAGTAGAGGGTGAGAACCACCTCCACTGACCTGCTGGCCACACTTCTGATGCAGCCCAGGATCTGGTTTTGAGCTTAAAGGGAATAAATGCAGTTTTATTGTTGACTCTTCCTCCAAGTTACCCAATAAAAGTTCTGTGTACCAACTAATGCCCAAAGTAATAATACAGCCTTGAGGTGACTGAATGAAAAAAAATCTATATTGTAAGTAAACTGAAAAGTAAAAAATAGCTACCACGAATAGAAATGAAGATTTATTTCCTCTGAACAGTCTAATAGCTGCCCATGATAGCCAGCATCTCTGTGAATATGAAAGGAAATAGAGCATGGACTCTCCCCTATCACTCTTCCACACGTGCAGGGCTCAGTGGAACAAATGTCAAGGGAAAGGAAAACAAGTGATAAAAATATCTAAGGTGGGGCCTCCATTTTATATCCTGGATTAGTCATACACAGATACCAATCCCTCTTTCAGTGTCAGCAAATCAGTGTTAACACTTGTATGTTTTGAACTTGAAGGTGGCAATTTAACTTAACTTGGAAATAGTAAGAAGAATATAGTAAGAACTGCAGAGCTCATTAGATAACTTGATAAAATCATCCAGAATTAGACCATTTGGAGATTTCTGCCTCTACAGGAGATGCATTGTAAAATCTTGAAAATATCATATTAAGGTTTAAAAGTTGTTGAGTGTAGAAAGGAATAAAATTAATCACGGAATCGACCAGGTTGGAAAAGACCTCCAAGATCATCAAGTCTAACCTATCCAACCTATTCATCCAGTGCAAGCTATCCAACCAAGATCATCCGGTCCAGCCCTATCCAATCAACTAGACCATGGCAGTAAGTGCCTCATTCAGACTTTTCTTGAATACCTCCACAGACAGTGACTCCACCACCTCTTTGGGCAGCCCATTCCAATGGCAAATCACTCTCTCTGTGAAGCACAGAGTTCCAAGGTCTGATGTTCTCCATAGTACTAATTTACAGGTTCCATGCAAAGCTAATTTTACCCAAAAATGAAAAAAAAATTATTATTCTACAGAAAATTCCAGCTTCCTTGACAGCTTCTTAGAGACTGTAATAGGAGTTACTCTGCAATAACTCAAAGTGCAGTTGGACCACCACAAGTGGACCAAGTGGTGTAATTCATTATATTTAGCAATTTCTTAGGAGCATTATCACTTCAATTGACTAAAAAATTCGCATAGCCACAGAAAGGACCACTTGTGTAATAAGCATGGTAAGCTCCTTTAAGATCTCATACTAAGATTCCTTTAAGAACTCCTTTAAGGTCTCCTACTAAGATTCACAATCGAATTAAATCAGCAACTGCCTTCTTGGTCAAAAAAAAAAAAGACAAATTATATCATGACCATCTTATCTTGCCTGCACAAAAATAAACATAAAAAGAGAAGAGAGACGGAGCAGAGCTTGTCCAGCTTTACAAGATGTCATTTGTGCCTGTATATTCCAGTCTTCATGTCACTGAGAGCATTCAAACACATCCTACTCTTTCCAGATGTAGGAATGCAAATCGCCACACTCAACAAATCACCTTAATTACCTGCAAGCTCTGTAGCATTACAAAAGTCGCTTCTAACACACACATCTTATAGTCATGTCCCTCTTTTCATGGAGTTCACATGAAGTAAAATATTTCATTCTTTTGTGTAGAGTAAACTGACCTTATTCAGCTACTATAGCATCTTTATTGTCTAATATTACAAGTCTACCATCCAGGGAAAGATGGCCTCTCAAAAGTATCAATGATACTATAAATGTTGTTGTCCCTGACCTTCTGCAAGCATTTGAGTAATCTCTCTAGATGCCAGCAAAAGAGTGAAAATGTACCCTGCTAACCCTCAGCTGCCAAAGCTGAACTTCTAACTGGCAATGCAGTTAACATCTATTTTCTGACAGTACTTGAAAGCACTCACCTACACCGTCTGTTCCACATTTTCCCCGGTTCTAAAGGAGGATTCAATTCAGTTTTGCAGTGAGGCATACAGACAAGAGTAGCCATCTACACCACGGTCAGCTACTATGCCACAGCTACTTACAGACAATGGAAGCAAGTCATCTGCCTAGCAAGGGTTTTTTTTTGTGGAGCTCTGACAGAGGAAGTACTAAAAGAGGCATACTACAGTGTGACCGGAAACAATAAAGGGATAATTGTAGCTTAACCACAAGAAAGTAGTATAACTCCAGTATTAAACATGGAGACGTAACAATAGTAACAATAGCAACCATCAGTACCATAATGCTAATGAAAATAATTTTAACAGTAATTCAGGAAAGTGGCAGAGGAGTCAGGAAATGTGTAATTCTTTTGCACTTCTTCCTGAAGTTTTATATTTTTGATCAGCCTGCCTAACACATTCCGCAATAAAAATAGGGACAGTCTCCACATTGTCCTAGAAATCAGGTTTATTTAGATTCACTTTGTTTCAAACTGCCAAAAAAAGGAGGATTTTGTTTGAACTGTAATAAATTAACTAACTTCACAGAGGGACATACATGCTGGATAAAGAATAATAAAACTATGATGCAGTTCTGTATTACTAGATTCGCTCTTCAGTGTTCTTGTCCTAGATTTTTAAACAAATCATAAATTCTTACATAGAGCCTTGAGAAGGTGAAGAGAACAATACATCGTAGCAGAATGATAAAACAATGGATGCCATTATCTGAGGAAGGAGTATATTAGTTTTGGCACAGCCTTTCACAATAAGGATCAAGTTCTATAGACGGAGAAACTTGATCAAGATTTCTGTAACTTGGCAAGCACAGAGAATTTTTTTTTCAGCTGGGGTGGTAAGGCTGTTTGTTTTTGCCAGTCTGGTGGCTGCAAGAACAGAAGAAACCCCAAGCTTTCGATAGGAGTCAAACAAGCTCTAAAGCAGAAGCTATGCACTTGCAAAGGACTCATATCCCTATCCTAGTAACAGCCTGCAAGAAACTGTTCTCAAATGCATCAAAGCCAAAGTCTTTTTCCACTTGTTTACTTACAAAGATTACTTCATTAGCAAACAGAGTTTCAAAACCCAACACTCTTCCTGACTGATGTCAATCATGCTGGCAAAGCTTGGTATCATTCACTGTCTTAATAAAGAAAAACAGCAGTTGAAGCCTAGTGAGAAGATTAAACGTGCCTAAATGAACTTCTGAGAGCCAGCTGGAATGCAGTAAACGGGACTTCAAACAACAGATGATCTGTCTAAAATAGTAACAGCAACAGATCTGGTGATCTGACACAAAGCTAGTTATTACTGTCAGGCTTCAAAGACAGCAGAAGCAAAGGGGTGATGGCTGAGCTGGCAGGATATTAGAATAATTCTTCAGTCAGCTGAATTTTAGAGTAGTTGAAGACTGGGAAGGAGACCATATACAGTCACCTTTAGTGTTGTAAATCTGTAGGCAGTTTGATTCCTCTAGCAAATATGTTCCTTCATTTGGTCATGCATTGACATACAGGTTTATTAAAACCCAAGCTACTCAACAAAACTGAGCACTAAAGAGCTGTAATACGTGAACAAAACACATCAGAAACCGAACAATATTGCCAGAGTACCTGGTGACCAATACAAGGCTCAGAGACAGCCTTGGCTGCAGTGACCATGATGTGTTAGAATTTAAGATCCTCAAGGCATCTAGGAGGATGTATTCCAAGCCTATGACTGTGGACTTTAGGCATGCGGACTGCAATTGCTTCAGGGATCTGCTGGCCTAAATACTGTGGGACAAAGCCCTAGAGGGAAAGAGGGCCCAGGACAGCTGGTCCATATTCAAGGATCACCTCCTCTATGCCCACAAGCAAAGTAGACCAACAAAGAGCGAGGCAGGAAATAATGTTAGGAGACCTGATTGGATGAGCAAGGAGCAACTAGACACTGTCACACAAAAAGAAACTGTACAAGGAGTGGAAGAAATGACAGCTAGAATCAGGGATGTATGAGGAAGGTGCCTGAGCAGCAAGAGACCTGGTTAGAAAAGCTAAAGCACAGTTAGAATTAAGTCTAGTCAGGGAGATCAAGTGGAATACAAAAGTTTCTATAGGTACATCAATGGCAAAAGGAAGACCAAGGAAGGTATATGCCCCCTCAGAAAGGAAATGGGAGAACTGGCGACAAGTGATGTGGAGAAAGCTGAGGTTCTCAATGACTTCTTCACCTCAGTCTTCACTGCTAAGGTCTTCAGCCACACTCCTGAAATCACAGAAGATAATGGCAGGGGCTGGATGAAGGAACTGCCCATTGTAAGTGAAGCTGAGGTTCATGACCATCGGAAGAGCTTGAGAGTGTACGAGTCCATGGGACCCAAAGAAATACACCCCCAGGTACTAAGGGAATTGGCAGATGAGGTCACTAAACCACTCTTTATTATATTCCAAAAGTCATGGCAGTCTGGGAAAGTCTCCACTGACTGGAAAAGTGGAAACATAACCCCCAATTTCAAAAAGGGAAAGAAGGATGATCCAGGAACTATAGGCCAGTCAGTCTCACCTCTGTGCTCTACAAGGTCATGAGGCAGATCCTCCAAGAGGCACTGCTGAGGCAGAAGAATAGTAAAGAGGTAATCTGGTATAATCAACATGGTTTCACCAAGGGCAAATCGTGCCTGACAAGCCTGGCAGCCTTCTATGAAAAGATTGCAACATCAGTAGACAAGGGGAGAGCAACCATTTATCTGGACCTGAGCAAAGCCTCTGACACTTTCCTACACAACATCCTGATCTCTAAGCTGGTAAAATATGGGTTTGAATGATGGACCACTTGTTGGATAACGAACACATCCAAGGAGTGGCTGTCAATGGGTTCATGTCCAAATGGAGGCCTGTGACAAGTGGAGTGCCTCAAGGACCAGTACTGGGACCAGTCTTCTTCAGCATCTTCATCGGTAACACTGACAGTGGCACTGAATGCACCCTCAGCAAGTTTGCCAACAACACCAAGCTGTGTGGTGCCACTGACACGCTGGAAGGAAGGGATCCATCCAAAGGGACCCTGACAGGCTGGAAAGGTGGGCCCATGCCAACCTCATGAGATTCAACAAGATCAAGTGCAGGACCTTGCACCTAGGTTAGGGCAATCCCGAGCACCAATATAGGCTGGGCAGTAACTGGCTTGAGAGCGGCCCTGAAGAGGACTTGCGGATACTGGTGGATGAGAAGGTCAATATGAACCATTAGTGCGCACCTGCTGCCCAGAAAGCCAACTGTGTCCTGCGTTGCATCAAGAGACATGTAGCCACTCTCATGAGACCCCCACCTGGAGTACTGTGTCCAGTTCTGCAACCTCTACTACAACAAAGATATGGAGTAATGTGTCCAGAGAAGGGCCACAAGGATGATCAGATGGCTGGAGTACCTCTCCTGCGAAGACAGGCAGGAGAGAGTTGGGATTGCTCACTTTGGAGAAAAGAAGGCTCCAAGGAAACCATATTGTGTCCTTCCAGTATCTGAATGGGGCCTACAAAAAAGCTTGTGAGGGACTTCTGAGGATGCCAGGTAGTGATACAACTACGGGGAATGGATCCAAGCTAGAGGAGGGTAGATGAGATGTTAGGAAGTTCTTCACCATAAGGATAGTGAAATGCTGGAACAGGCTGCTCAGAGAGGTGGTAGAAGCCTCATCCCTGGACGTTTTTAAGGCCAGGATGGATGTGACTCCTGGCAACCTCATCTAATGGACTTGCCCATGGCAGAGGAGTTGGAACTAGAAAATCCTTGAGGTCCCTTCCAACCCTGAAAATTCTGTAATTCTCTGATAAAACAGCATGTTAAAATGCAGAAAACCATTTATTTAGCTTACTGACTCATATTCTTCAGTACCTGAAATTAAAAGTCACTGTTGTGGCCTTTTTTTTGCTTTAATTGCTTTACAAATACATTTATTTTCTTGATTTATTTCATAAGCATCTCTCATCCTATAAACAATTTTTCTGGCTAAATTATCTAAACACTTGAAAAAGTAGATTTATAATGGAGGCATTATTATTGTGAAACAAAGCTGTATGATTTGCAAAATTCTTACTGCCCTAATATCAGAAGCAAGGAAATGTTTAGAAGTTCATAAGGGCTTTTGGTATTACAAACACAAATCTCTAAAACGTTACTTATACAGAAAAAAACACTGTTGAGATACTCATGTCCTTAAATACTTCAAGACATGCTGTTTTGCTGTGGAAGTGAACTGGGACCTGCCTTGGTTTTGTTATTATATATCAGAATGAGCTTCATAGACGTGAGCTATACCAACAGCCTGAAATAAGCTGGCTGAACAAGAACACCCCACCGAGAAGCACTGAACTTCAACAGCTTCTGTGTGTACTACAGTCAATTTGATTGCAACTAGAAGATGTCACAGTGGGACATCGTTTTCCACATCACAGACTGTAAACACAGCAGCAAGTAGTAAAATTGTATTTAGCCAGTAGGAATGGTTATGCAGTTAAAAGCAGTGATCGTACAGGACTGTGTATATCACTTATATATTTCAAATGTTTTCCTGCCAAAAGAAGTTTCTCATTAAAAATCCCAGCTTCACAGTTGTTAGTCTTAACTCAGAAAAGAGTAAAATGCATTTTCTTTACAATTTTTGTTTCCAGTCTTCATCACTCACTGCTGCTTTAAAAAGAAATAATAAACAGAAAAAAACAGATACAGGTAACTGTCACACAGAGAAAACCTTCAGTTTCATAAGGTATATGATAACAGGTCCACACAAACAAGGGAACCTGTAAAGGACTTATGCTGAGCATGAGGATGTTGGCATATATCTTGATACTGTAATTAATTCCTTCAGCTCTACATGAAAAGTATTAGGGGGGTTGCTGCCAGAACACCTAATCCTAGCTAAACAAAACATCACCACCACCATAACACATTCCCACATCACACAAAAAAATCTGCGTGTTCAGCTGATACAGCTTCTGCTATCTTCAGTTTCAAGTGGCTTTCAGTGCTAGAACCTGTCTGCCCACACACTTCATATCCTATACAATTGCATGGAAAATTGTCCATCTCAGTGTTTGATGACGTTATTTACATACATACACACTTGTTATTCTTATTCCTCTCCTCTTATGAGCAATGACATTTTTCCAAAATTTCTGGCTATCTGCAGGGGCAGATGGAACTAATGCTGGCCACTTGCCATGATGCCCTCTAAAGAAGCCATAAAAAAAGACCACAAGAAAACAGAGAACTCAGCGCCCAGCGCCAAAGATTTTGCAGCACAAGAGCCACTGCTGTGTATTGACACAGTCTTTCATTGTTGCTATCAATGAACTCTTTATCTCCTTTACTTGCTAGTTCCATTAGTCTACATTTGTTGCCAACTTACTATTCCTGGAACAATACTAAGCAAGTAAAATAAACAACTCTCTATCCCAAAAACCCCATATTACTTTTCTACCTTAGACTCAATGTTTTGGTCTTTTAAGGAAGCTAATTTCTTTCTCATTATCTCCAGGGAAAGGACATCAGCAGAATATGCATTGTGGAATTCCTCTGGGATTAAATGAGGCACTAAAGCAGTCTGAAATTTTTCAGTGTCATTTTCTTACTCATTAACATTTCCATGAGAAAAGTGCATAATTTACTTTCTCATTCTAGCAACCACTGAGAAATCCCCTTGATCAAACGCAACAAAATCCCCACTTTCTTAACACTGTGATGCAAGCATTACTGAAAAGTCCATACCTTCTACAAATTTCATAGTTATTCAGACCAACACTTTGAAGTTCCAACTTCTCTATGTTAGAAATTTGTAAAGAATTTTGTATACTCTTAGTACTTCTCTAAGATTAAGCCCTAAATCAAATGTATCTTCTAAGAAAATGCCCCAAGAACAGAACATTGACATTTAATGAGGGGGGGTGGTATTTTTTTAGGCCATATTTACATGGTTACTCAACAAAACTTCTGAAACTTCCCAGAAATGTAACTGTTGAAACAAGTAGTATTATACAGTCAAAAGCCAATGTTGGTAATATGTAATCCCTCATTTCACTGTTCCTTTCCTTATGCCAGTTCACTTTGTCCAACATCTAATCTTATTTACATAATTCGAATACAAAGAAGTTAATTTTAATTTAGTTTGCAAAAGCCATTAAGTCTATACAACAATAAACTTGTCCTGGCTTTGCATAGCTCTAAATAAATGAAACAATGAAAGTACATCTAAAAATCTATGTCTTGTAACTATCAATATAGAGAACACCACACAGTACTGCACACGTCTCCAACGTTAAGGCACAGCTCTTTGCCAAAAATAGTAATTTAATTTTGTTTCCAAACTCCTGTGTTCCTGTATTTTATTTCACATTGCCTCTCTGCTACAAAACTCTGTCTTTCTCAGTCTTTCTGTTTATAAGACGGTTCAGCAATACTGCTACATTTGATTAGAAACAAGCTGACTACACAGGGAATTAGGTTCTGAACCTTCAAATCATCAATCACAGAATAATGCAACAATAACCACATTAATACTGGTGAGATCCTTGAGCAACATCTCAAGTTGGTGAAAATCAAGGCTGCTCTAACATCTCAGATATAAGTTTACTACCTCTTTCAGATGTCTGTAGTACTGATGCAGATAGCACATGAGTGTATCCAATTCAAGGACACAGTCATGCATAACTGTTTGGACATCATCAAACACTACATTCATGCTGGTTTTCCTCCTTTTCAAATACAATTAATTTTAGGTCTGTTTCAACAGTTATTTGAATGACTTAGAGCAGTAGCCTTAATAAGAGTATGTAGGGATACTAAAGAACTGGAAAAAGTTAAAACATTAACTTAAACACACACACGTTTTGTGTGTGTGTGCATGTGCACTTTTGTTTGTATTTTCTTCTACATCACTTAAAGGTCTGCCTAGTTTTCTAGCATACACACTTGTGCAAGCCATTGTACATCTGAAGTTCCTAAACTTTCTTCTGTGGCAAGTCTGCTTTGACCCTCTACATATTTTCTCTTGCGCTTTCTGGGAATTTTAAATGTTCTTTCATTATCTTCCACAATTTTCCTACACTCCATGAACGTTTGTTTCCCAGAACAGTGACACCCTTTTCCAGAGAGCTAGCTCCACAGCTGTGTCTTCCTCCCGTAGTCTCTTTTATTGAAACACAGATTACCAGGCTGGGTGCATCGCTTCTCACTCCTCCTGATACATCTCAGAGACAGTGAGCAGGCAGAAAAGCACCACAAAAAGATGGAACAGAAACTTGGACAAGATTCTGCCAGAGGTTGAAAAAGCAGAGAGTAACTTCCTGTTTGGCAACCAAGGAGCTGCCAGAAAAAAAACCATGGGGATTCTCAGACTTCCAGTACACCACAGGGTACACTGCAACAGATGGCCTTTTAGTAGTATTTTAAAATACAGTCTTCTGTTTGCACTTACTTTAACAATACATCCAGAGACATTTTATAAATACATGTCTATTTACAGCAAAACACAACCCAGTATTTGATAATGTCATTTCACAATAAAATTTAAGCCTATGCTGCAACACATTCATAAGGAGCCACAGTTCTGACTATTTGAGCACGGTCAGTTCTGGCAGTTCTGTATATATATATAAAAAAATAAAATGCAATTTTCTCACTACTACCCCCACCCAAATATATATCTTGGAGGAAAAAAACCAGTCAGTTCTGATATGAACAGAGAAGAAATCGCTTCTAGGGAAAAAAAAAACACATCATTGTAGCAATTATTATGCAGCCCTTTAGCTGTAAAAAAATACTACAGCGTACTTTTAAATGCTTCTATGTGTGATGACTTTTAAATTAAGTAGATTCCTCTGTCCTGCAAAGAGAGCTGCTCAAAGAAGAATCGGTCACATTGGCATGTGTTGGATGACAGGGGAGGGATGAAAGGAATGAAAGCAGTTATCAAGGCATTTGTAAGTAGTGAGCTTTTGGAACAACATTAGAGTCGAGGGTCATGGGAAACAGAAGCTTTGCTCACCCTTCTTCCTGGCAAAGTCTTCTGCACTTGGGCAACAAAGTGAAATATTTTGTAAGAACAGAAGGAGGAGGAGAGAGAAAAAAAAAAAATGTAAATGTGTGTATTTAGCTCTTAAAAAAAAAAAACAAACCTGAAAAAAATACTACCACTTTGCTTTAAAGGAAATGAAACACTTTCTACATGAAATTCTTTCAGACTCCTGTAGCTCAGGAATACAACAGCTGATTAGATCTCTTTGATCAGACAACTAACATTACAGTCACATGAACTTCAGTATTGCACGTAACAGGCTTGTGTTTTTATATGCCCTAATACAGACACACAGACAAATAGATGTATATAACATCTGTTTAGTCAGATATGCACTTCCAGACACAAAGAACAAAACTGGGACCCCAAATCACTTAGCATTTTGCCCAGTGAAGTTAAATGGCACTAAATCATCACCAATTTGGCCTAAAGACATTTGTTGCACTCAGTCTACCACAAAGCTGACTCACAACATAGCTACTTCTCACTACTTTAGGGAGAACAGACACAAAACATCAGTTTTATATAGTAAAGGAACTTATATGCCTCTTCCACCTTTAAAATATGAAAGGAATTCAGAAAACGCAGAGATGAGAGCCATGAAAGCACTTAAAAGCCTGGAAGATACATATTTAGGGTTTAGATTTAATCATTTGCAGTATCCTGAATTCAAAAATCTGCTACCAAAATACCTGCAATTTAATAATGGGGCAAGGAGAACGTTTGGGGGGGGTGTGTGTGTGTGTGTGTGTGTGTGCATGGAAACAGCCAAAAGAACTATGCTTTGTTAAATAATGAGATGCACAACCACAAATCTGTTTCACTAGGTGAGATCCCATTTGTAAAGCTCAAGAATCAGGTGTTTCCAAGGAGTCTGAACTCCAATTTGTGTATGTTTCCTTCATGGTTATGAAACAGCTTTTGTATCTTATGTACAACCTCTTCCTATTTTTGAAAGAGAAACATCCCTCAAGTTCATTTCACTGGACTCTCAACTTCTCAGATGAAAATAAGGAACATTAATGATCCTCTGCTGAAGTCTGCACAGTTTTTCTTAAGACAAATAACTTTTAAGGCAGCCCAATTAGGATTCCACATATTTAATTTATTGCTTTGATGAGTTTTGTTTCGTTTGGGTTTTTTTTGCTATTGTTGTTGGGGTTTTTGTTTAGTTGGTTAGTTTTCTTGTTGTTTTAGTTTGAGATTGGTTTTTGGGGGGTGGTGGGGTGGTGTTTCTTCATTTTTTAAAACATACAGCTCTCTGGAATTTTGCCCTGCTTTTCTGACATGAAAATATTTAGGAACATATGACAATATCCACTTGTTATCTTCCTGGCAGACTGATATCCTTTAATTAATAATCTTACAATCCATTAGTACTAGCAGTGTTTATATTACAGCATATGTAATGAATTCTGAACTAACTGTTATCACTCACAAATGAGACTGTCATTAAAATAGATAAATAATAGCTAGGTTGTTTTATGACTCTACACTTGGGCCCAGTCAAGAAACAAAGTAAATATTATCAATTATTTACTATTGCTATCTAACACAGCAAGAAATTATGTTCAAAACAAAGAAAGAAGATGCTTTTTCTTAAAACTTGTAGTTAAATCATGAAGCTTCTTGCCACCAGATGCAGTGGATGTTAAAAATTTGTGTGGATTCAAGAAAGGACTAATCAATTCACAGAAGAAAAATCCACAGAGAGATATTAAAGCCCTGAACTGCTGGAGGCAGCAGAAACATCAGTACTTTCTGCCTGTTCTTACTCTACCCTAGGCTCCAGAGCTGTGGTGAGGAAAGAAATGCAACTCAAAGTACTCACTGGCATCTAGACACAGGATCTAACATCAGATAAGGCTCAGATCGCACTTAGCCTTCCTTATGCTCTTTGGAGTATCTTGAAGGGTATGTTTTGCAATAGCTTAAATGACTCAAGACACCATTGGCTGATCACCACCATCTACTAGTAGGAGATCATCACTCTCACTACCACAGCTAAGTCTTCTTTAGCATTTATCTAGGATTGCTTATTTTTGCAACAAACAATAATGGAGTAGATAAGAAATTAAGGATCATGAATATGTTCTGTCTTACTGATTAAACCACGGGAGATGTCCTCCAGGAGGTGAGCAACGATAGGCAGGTGGAAGATGTGTAGTCTTTAACATCTCTGGAGCCAGAGAATGTGGACCACTATGCATACAGCCATATTACACAGCTGTAATACTGCTATCAAACACTTGTTTAGCGAGCTGTGTGAGCTATTGTAAGGTATGCTGAGCATAACCTCTAACAGAAAAAATAGCTGCAGTAATAAATAGCTGATTAAAGTTGATTTGGACTACCAAGCCCAAATTACTTGAAGACTGATTGTGTACAGCTGTACTATATTTACACTCTGTGCTTGCATACACATACTGTCTTCACCCTCTTCCTTCAAAATTTCCACTTAGCTCTTAGAACAAGAGGTCACTGTGTGGACAACTGTTCAATACTTTTTTTCCCCCCTCAAAGTTCAGTATTGCTCTCTCCTCCTCCCAGTATAGCTTACTGAATACCACCCACTTCCTATAATGAACACAACATTATTTCAGCCTTCCTGACAGGCTAGAAAGACAGTAAAAAAGGATATTTCTATGTCATATTCAAGACCATTACTCTGTACGACAGATAGAGATGCTGAAACCAAGACCGCCTAAGGCCACACACACCAAAGTGGTGATTAGGCAGACCCTTGTGGCTCGCTGCTTCATGCCCATTATTCCAGATGCCATTCCTTCAGACTGGGAGACGCTAACCAGACCTGGAAAGAATGCAGCTCCTCTCACTTCCCTGTCCTTACAAAAGCTGATTTTTTTTTTGTGTTCCAAGGAAGTAAAATTTAAAAAAAAATCCAAAAGGTTTTATATCAAAAGGGGAGAAGAATCCCCTGATTTCATTAAAAAAGGAGGAAAAAAAAAAAAATCAACACAACCATGTTTTGATCTACGGAATGCAGCCCCTACAGAATCCCAAGTTACTCCAGCTGCAGCAATTGCTGCTGTTTCGAGTCAGTCTCCACAAAAAGGAACATATCACACACAAACATGTATGCTTAATAAACAGTCACTTGCTAAACTTTATTTCAAACATCTTAAAAAAAAACCCAAACCCTGAAACAATACCATGACAGAACAATTACACTGATGTTCCTTAATCTGAACAGTTTATATTTTAGTACCTTTAATACAGGTTTGCACATAATATGTTTTCCTTAGTTTTCAGGTGTTGCAGAATTTTCTCTTTTGCAAAATCATGTTAATAACTACTAAGATTAATTCCATCAAGACTTAAATCTGAAGTCCTTGCAGCTCAATTGAATTGAGGGGAATATTGAAAAGACAGAAGTTGGGTTTAAGCTGGAGGAGGGGAGATTTAGACTGGGTGTTAGGAGGAAGTTCTTTACAGTGAGGGTGGTGAGACACTGGAACGGGTGGCCCAGGGAGGTTGTGGATGCTTCCTCCCTGGAGGCGTTTAAAGCCAGGCTGGATGAGGCCTTGAGCAACCTGCTCTAGTGGGAGGTGTCCCTGCCTATGGCAGGGGGTTGGAGCTGGATGATCCTTGAGGTCTCTTCCAACCTAAACCATTCTAGGATTCTATGATTCTAAGACAGATGTTTCGCTTGCAGAAGTTCTTGAGAAAATCCAGACAAGTTTTCGTCAAGAGAAATGGGAAAAAAACTTTTCTAAAAAGATACAAATTTACACTGGAATAGGCAGCTAACAATGCTTTTGGAAAATATCCACCCACCTTATTTCCATACACAGTGGAAAAGACAATAAGAAGTCAATAATTGACTGGGAGTATGAAGAAAAAAAAAAACAAACAAAAAGACATCTCTAAGCTTGAACCAGTTATTTGCTATTTAGTTATTCTTAAAGCAAAATTTGGTGTTTAACCCTAGGCCTCTATTTTTATCCAAAGACTGACTGCAGAACATCCTTGACATCACTATAACATCATTTTCCCTCCAGCATGCTGTAGATGTTGTATTTGGACGATAAGTTTGGCACGGCTCACAGCTGTTAGCAGGCTGGATTTCCATTCCAGCACACCCTCCTCTGCCTTTTCTCAATGAAAAGCTGCTTAAAGAAGTTGCAGATTTCATTTCAAAAGCCCAGCAGCACTTAACATATTGGCTTATTATACTCCCTGTGTTAGCAAATGGGAACATTTTCAAGAAGTTATACTTTTTGGAAAAAAAAGGAAAATCTTGGGAAGATTAAAAGCTAACAAATTCTATAACTGGATGTAGTCCTGAAATCAATTATTTTTAAAACACAACCAGAATTCTCTCTATGGACAAAAAAAAAAAAAAGTTTCTGACAGCATCAAAACTGAAATAGTGCTACTGGAAGCATCCTAAGTGACATTTGTTGTTTACAATAAGCAATTCTATCCGATGGACAGGGCACAAACATGGCAGTCTGGATTTTGGACATTGCTTTCCTAACACAGTATTCTTTTCTTTCATAACACTTTACTGCAATGGATGGTCCTTTCAGAGATCAATGTGTATTAATTGTAATTCTGTTTCACCTTCAGATGAACACATAAATAAATATGAATCAATGAACAGCCTGTGATCTTTGAAATACTCAAGAGACTGCATGAGTAGCCAAGTAAAACACTTTCAAATATTCATGTTGGCTTCTTTGGCATAAGCAAAATAGAGCACATTAAAATATCAACTGCAAGAGGAGAAAAACATAACTTGTTTAGCACTATTTTTAAAATTACTTCCTTTAAAATCACAGTACCAAATAGGCAGACAGTTTTATAGCTTCTTTGTAGGGTAATGCATAGTTTCTTAAGTCAATTCTGCTTTGTTAATTATTTCTGAATTAAGGACCTGCAATCTATGGATTGTCAAGAGACTACAATGACTCTTGCTGACTGTTGTAATACCTCACCTATTGAAGACTCCAATTCTCTGGCTGTCTAAACATACAATGCATCATAACATACCTTATCAAGCAAATTAGTGACAAAGATGAGTTTCATAAATTCTTTTACCAGCACCTTCAAATGTAAACAATACTCTTAGGATCAACTCTGAACAGACAAGAAATCAAAATACCGATATAATCAGCTACCTCAATGAAGCTGGTCATTACTTAGCAGCCAAAAAGCTACTGAGTTTAACTTTGATATCATATCCTTAAGGTAAATATGTAACTGAATCTTGTGTGCTCTACTCTTCATTTTCATAATGACTTGAAGAGAAAATAAAGAGAGATCACTAAGGAATATTAATTATAAACTGGGTAAAGACTGTGTTCAAAATTAGTGTATGGAAACAGTAATCATAAATAATACGGATGGGAGAACTAATAAGAAGCTTGCCATAAATACCCTCATTGAGTATTACTTTCCTGTTGGCTTTGAAGATCAGCAAGACACTTACACAGTAACTAAGAAAAAGAGCATCAACTAAGTCAAACAAAAACTAGGACTTGCGGTGCACTCAGGATGTCTTCCTCCTCCCTTCTTTCCTACTTCTAACATGAAAAATGAAAATTCTCTTCTCTAAAAAAAAAAAAAAAAAAAAGAAAGAAAAATCCAATAATAACCCTCAACAGTTCTGCCTTAACTTAGTAAAGTTTTCAGCTTAAGGAGTCACCTTGAACTGAATTTTCCAGTGCCTAAGAGCTACTTAGTGTTAGCAGCTGCTAACTTTACTAGTTGGTATATACCTTCCAAAGTAAACCTAACAAAGTGATTTTAAAATTGTTGGGTTTGTAGTATTCCATGAAAAAACTAGACATTCCTGAGTGTGAACAATTGTCAGACTCTGATTTTCAGCTCCTTTCCTGAAGATAGGCAAAGCAAAAGGGCTTGAGAAAATTTTGGCTTAAAACAGGCTGAAGATCTGAAAACTTTCAAGTGTATGTGCAAATTCTTATTGCAAGAAGAATCAAGTGCATTTATTGTAATACAAGTGATGATTGCAGTTAGCTGAAAACGTCCCTACTGTTATCATCTGCATGGCCACAGCACAGTCTGGTAGACTCCTTTCTGATAAATCTTACCACTGATAAAGTTACTTTATAATTAAATGCAAAAAGCTATGTAACAGACACCAGTCTTGGAAAAAAAACCAAGATTTTTTTTCTTTCACTAAGAACTGTATAGGTAAACAACAACAGACCTAGCATTAACTGTAAATAGCATGTAAAAGATAATTGCTGAAACAAACTCAGAGGGACCCAAGACACAGGATACAGTTTTCATTTAGAAGTGACAGAAATTTTATTTATTACCTGGGCTCCTGAAAACAGCATCTGATCATCTATTTACAAAATGCAGGAATCTGTATGAGCAAGTGACAGATTGATTTTGCTTGAAATTAAACTTTGATCATTTTTTTCCACTGCTTGTAGAATATGTTTTCTCAGTGTTCTAGGTTCACTACTTCTGCTATGAAAGTTTTGAGTTTTAAAGATGAACATGAGAGCAGAGCTTTTAAGTCTATAATAGTACAAAAGACTGGCATCTTCAAAAGAATTCTTAGTGGTATGTCTGAAGCCCGTAACGGGGAAGTATTTTACTAGTATCATTCATCATCTTCTCCTGGGTGCTCACTCCAAGATTATGGAGAAAGTCTGACAAAACCCAAACCAACCCACCTCCCCCCCCAAAAAAAAACCCCAAAACAACACACACACACAAAAAGGGAATTACTAAACCAGATTTTCCTTCACAAGGCATAACTTAGATAATTTTTCCTTAGACTGTATCTTGAGACAGCAAACAAGTCCTGAGAATGAATTCTGAACTGGGAAGAGAGGAAAATAAAAGCCTAACCTTTTGTGACCAGTAGACATGAAATACAGATATTTACAAAGAGTGCACATTGCACTGTCCTGATTAGTATTTCCTTAACTGTCAGAGTTTGGGCAACCTCCATTACCAGGGATAACAGAGGTTTTCCTCCCCTTTGTCTAGAACCCTCTAAGACTAAACTCAAATCACTTTTTCTGGTTAGTTTAGAAGCCCAAAAGATTTTCCTTTCCTCTTGACTCTCTTCTACACCACTTTTTCACATGGAGAGTAGAAGACAGAAGAATAAAGATCCATCTTGTCTATAAGTCATTATTCTACAAAGGGTGTACTGGCGAAAAAAGAGAGTCTGAAAGTCAGTGGCCTTGAAACTAGTTTTTAGGGTTGTTTCAATACAGGATTTTGACCAATCGTAATGACATGAGAAAAGTTGCTGCCTAGAGCTCTGCATTCAGTATAAAAGACGGCTGGCAATAGCTCCCAAGAGATTCCACACAACTTCCTCTAAAATAGTTCATAAATTGGAATTGGTATTGTCAGCAAGTGTTTCTATTGAATGACAAAAATCAAAAACTCAACCCCGCAATATCAGAACCAATCAAATGACTGAGACATCAACAAAGGCTATCTCTGACACGGACACAGAGAAGAAAATCAAACAAACCAAAACCAACAAACACATCAAACAAAAAAAGAAAAAAACAAGTGATGATTGCACAACAGCTTTTGAATGAAGAGATACAGATATATATTCCTGAAAATTAAATTCCAGTGAGGATTCAAGAGCTTTCAGCTCTTCTTCCATACTCCTGAAAATTTCATTAGCAACCTACATAATCTTAGTATTACTTTACAGTCTAAACAAATTTTTTCATGCCCAATGACAGGACATGGGGCAATGGGTGGAAGCTGAGGCATATGAAGTTCCATGTAAACATGAGGAAAAACGTCTTCACTGTGAGAGTGACAGAACAGTGGAACAGGCTGCCCAGGGAGGTTGTGGAGTCTCCCTCTCTGCAGATAGTCAAGACCTGCCCGGATGCGATCCAGCGTGATCTAGGTGGTCCTGTTCTGGCAGGGGGGTTGGACTGGATGATCTTTCAAGGTTCTTTCCAGCCCCTAACATTCTGTGATTTCCTGTTCAAGGCAGGACAGTAGTAGAGCTGTAGGGAGGGTAGCAGAAGACAACTGAAGCTTTGGTTCTGCTAAGTACTGAATTCAGCAAAGTGCATATCCAGAAGAGAGAGTATTCGTCTCAAAAGCAACACAAGAGGATGTAGGCTTTAAGCAGTAAAGCATTCAATTATCCAGAATCTCACAGCGCTGACCTACCAAACTGGTTTCACAACTGCCAGTGCACAAACGCAGCAAGGAGTAACTGATTTTGTTGCAGCTTCTTATAATGGAATCAATCTTCAATAGATTTTCTGTATTAACACTACTGAAATTTTGCTTTGAGATCCAGAAAGGAATTACTGGACAGAAAAGGAACCTTATTATTTATCAGTCATCACAAAATCTGGACATCAGATTGGAAAAACAGTGTTCACGTTTTATAACCTATTTAGCTGCTGATATAGATGTTTATAACCAACTCTCATTTT
This sequence comes from Tricholaema leucomelas, assembly GCA_013400475.1. Lineage (NCBI taxonomy): Eukaryota > Metazoa > Chordata > Aves > Piciformes > Lybiidae > Tricholaema lacrymosa > Tricholaema leucomelas. Next base: position 321,934 of record WAAF01008533.1, read on the forward strand.
GTCATATCTAGAAAGAAGCAGAAGGATGTCACAAAGCTAAATGTCAGGGAGGTAAGAAGACCAAAATGAAATTTAGCAAGCACTAGGTCACATCCACAGAGTGACAGGATTTACATTAACTTTAATACTCTGGAAAGATCTTGGAATCACTGTAAACCGTTCTTTCACAATGTCAACTTTATCAACCACAGTCAAAAACATTAAGCCTTATTAGAGGAAAAAAAGCACAAAGCAGAAAATATCATTGTTGATGTATTCACACTTTGAATATTCCAGTTTTTTGCAATCCATCTCAGAAGTCGCACAGCTACTATTTAGAAAGCACAAAGAAGGCTGATAAAGGACAATCACAGTAGCTAGGGAGGAAAACCTGGAAAGAAGAGAGAAAAAAAAAAAAAAGAAAGGCCTTTGAAAAAATAAATAAATTCAAACCCACATGAATAGGTCAGACAATGCATATAGGCAACAGTTACTATTTCTCATAGAACAAAAATTGCCATCATCAGAGAAAATAACCATGTAGCACACACACAACAAAGGAAGAACTTTTGCCCTGCAGTGTACGCTTAAATCATTAAACTCCTTATTTGCTGCCATAGAGCCTAACGGCAGCAACCACATTCAAACCCAGGTTTAAGCCACTTCGGAAGAGGGGTTATTTGAGGACACCTGAGGAAACTTCAGCTACTGCAATTTGAGATTCTCCTTTGTTTTAGAATCTAAGTACTTTTACACAGGTCACCAACTGATCGGTTTTGTTGTGTAGATCTGAAGGCACAGTACAGGGCTCTGATGAGACTGGAAAGATGCTGACACACCTCTAAAGTTGCCCCATGATATCTGAAACTACTAATTCAGTAATAATAATAATACTTAATTACTGACTGTAATATTTTGTTCCATCAGGTTGCACAGAAGTGGAAAAGCTGTTGTGTCTTACCACCTTCAGAGTTTTTGTTTTTTTTTTTAAATAAAATAATAATAATAATAATAAAAAAAACCAACAACAAACGAAAACCAAAACAAAAAGACCACAAAACCAACCAACCCAAAAACCTCAAACAGAAGCCAAAACACACACACACAAAAAATGCCATACAACTAAATTTTCCATATACTTGACATTATTTTAGAAGCAGAAACTAGCTTTTGGAGAAAGTAAATTCTAGATAGGAGCTATCTCTCAAATAATAAAAACACTACATATCCCTCCTCCTGTCTCACAGAGGTGCAAACACACTAAAAGGTAGCTTTTTCAGAAGTATCCACATTTTTTTTTAAATGAAAAAATAAAATCAAAAAACCCAACTATTTAACACATGTATAGATAACTATGTTTCTTATTTTAGAACTGAAGCCACGTATAGAAACTAAGATGGAAATGAAATTCCCTGTAATACTTAATTGCCACTTAGATTACTCAATATACACATATAATGAAGTAAAAGACAAGGAAAACAAAATTACTATCTATACAAAGACCAAAGTTAAGGCAGATAAATCTCCCAAACCATAGGTTTTATTTCACTGTAAGACAACGAGGAGAAGAAAAAAGCAAGAATTTGACATTCGGTTGGTCTTATTTTTATATCTGCCAAGAAAGCAGACATGAGATCTGATATGAAGAAACTGTCACTGTGACAGAACTTAATAGTCTCTGTCTCTACTCCCTACACTCAGCCCCTTTGGCATACTCTGCAGAAGGGAAAACACAAAAGGAAAAAGGTACTTTAATCACTTCATATGTTTAAAATACCCAACCAACAATCCGAATGAAAACAATCAACATCACGCCACTAAAACATCACCCCTCAATACACCCATTAGCGTTCACCTGTAAAAGTAATGCTGCTGTCTTCCATTTTATTCCATTTGTAGGAATAGATCATTGTTTAAATGCCATTTTAATTTACAAAAGGACAAGAGAAGTGACTGTTAAAGTACCATGAAATTCCTTTGGGTACAGTCAGCATTCAAGAAAATACTACAAGATCGATGCTTAATCCAGCATCACACTAGAAAGGGCTTCCTAACGACTCCTCAAGACAAGCGACATTAAGTAGACAAGAAAGTGAGCTTCTATTGTAAAACTGTCCTACAGTCTCATGGAGTATTGAGAAATGCAGCTTCTCACAGAAGACAAATCAAAGGCTCTGGAGTGCCAACAACAACAGACACTGTGACAGTTAGCATAATGCATGTTTCACTGACAAATGATTTGGTAACTGTCACTAAGCCAGCGGAATAAAGATGTGATTTGTAATGTTATTTTTGTAAATTTAAGATGATTACCACTCCCAGAGAGATTCAGCATACGTTGCATTAAGAAACAAGAGTAAAATAATTGTATTGACAAAACAAAGAATTACATCATTTCTTTGCCATGACAACATAAAGTAAGAATAATCACATTTTAACCTGTGTATTTCAACTGTGTAAAGAAGGTACTATGCAGAAAAAAGTAGCATTACACATGGCAATTATTACTGTACAAGAAAACAAAAATCAGAAGTTCTGCAGTATGTATGGAACCAAAGAGAGTGGATTCTGTGAATCTGTGGGTTACATTTACTTAGGATCAGAGACTAACTTATCTCAGACTATTGGAGGGGGGCGGGGAAATGCGGAAAAAGTATCTGTTAGACCACTTGCAGTTTTTAAATTCTCAATAAAACCTGGCCAAAGAAATGCTAAACAAATGACTTAAACATGACCTCAACATTTTCATCTTCAGTCCTGTGATCTAGTGGTAAGCTTTAGATTAACACCAACTCCGTATCTTCTCCACTGAAAATTAGTTGTTTCATACTGGCTAGGGTGTAAATGATAGCATCTTCAATGAGCTAAGCAGCAGAACTTACGGCTTCAAGTGCAAACTCAAAAAGCCTGTGTGAGTGTACCAGGAAATCTCTCAGCATACAAAGATCTGACTATGTAAACAGGAAATGTACTGCTGTGCCTACACTCCTCTTCATAAAATATTTTGGATTTCTCATTTGACCTTAGGTTCCCAAACAACATGAAGATGAAGCAGCTCCACACTCACACAGCAAAAGGGCAATCGTTACTGACTATTTGTGCCAAAACTACATTTAAATCTACTGCCAAGCCTTACATTTATGCCTACAAGAATTTCCTTGGAGATATGTTTCTGTTTTTAAATCAGAGTATCTATTTTCTGATCAAACCATTCATGACAGTAGATGACAAAGAACTAGGAGAATTTTAAGATATTTGTAGTAGTTCAGACACTCTACATCTCAACAGGCTAACAAAGCAAAGCTCATAAGCTCCCTTTTCTAATACTAAGGATCATTCCAAAATGTTAGTTTTGCTATCTTTACACTGCTGCAGCACAGCAACTTGAACTGAACATATTTACTTAGTGTCTGTATACATGGAAATAAAGGTAGTATTGCCATCTTCAACTGTTTGCTTTCACTTCAACACATATTTACACATGTGTGTATAAACACTAAAATAATTTATCCAGTCTAGTTTCCAAAAGTAATAATGGGAACAAACAAACCCAAACAAATCCAAACCCCCCAAAAACCACACACCATCCACAAAATGGCTTACAGCACAACATTTCCATTTCAAATCACAGAATGACAGTGAAGCAGCAAAAGTACCAGAAGGAACCACCTGCATCCCCACTTAAAAACATCTTAAAACATGACAAATATTAAAATATAAAATATCTTAAGGGTGCATTCTTCTCAGATTTCAAAGTTCCATAAACATATGTACATTCAAGTAACAAAAAACTGAAGTTGTGAAGATGGACTGGAAATGAAACTGAAGTTCATTTATTTCCTTGATACTTCATGTGTACTGAATTATGTCAACAAATATATGAAATTAAGGTAACATATCCTAATATCCAATCTGTACAGTTAGTAATTCCTAGATGGAGATTTACAGGTTAAAAAAAACATCTCTTCAGGCATTTAGGATGCTCACAAAACTGTACTATTTTTCCCTAGCTCTACCAGTGGGTTGGACAATAACATGCTGAAACTAGGAGAAAAGTAAAAGTATGTGCACATGGTTGATAAGGAATCAATAAAGATCATTTTAACCCCACATACTTTGCTGTGGCTTAAACCAAGACCCATTTAACCAGATGGGTACCCAGTGGAGGGCAGCAATTCTTTTCCTTAGGTCCAATCCACGAGATTCAGCAAAGTGCCAATCCACAGCTCTTGAAGAAAAAAGCTGACAGCTACTAATAAGTCTTTCATGTGAGTAACACATACTGACAGACAAGATTCACAAAACCATCTCTGGGTACACAGAGAAAAATAAAATCTCTATTACAAGCTAACTGTGATTTTTACTAAAGAGCCATTTTTCTTTGTCTGTGTGCTGAAACAGACTTAAAGAAGCATCCAAGTTCGTACATCTTATAATCGAAAGCAAAATATTTGACAATACTTTATAAATGAAAGGTATGCATTTTCATATGTAGATGCTAGTTTTAGCTGTAGCAGTCTCTCACAAACGTTTTCACAATTCCTGCTTTCCCCTGAACGAGGGAATTGTACCTTGCCAAGTTCTACTTATCTCCATGTTTCTGAGAAGGTAAGCTTTATGGCTCTCTTGCTTCTCTATGTATGTAGGCTAACTAGCAATTCACAAGAGGTACAAGGAGGGGTTTTTCAATTTTTTTTTTCTTCAAGCAATGGTATACAGCTTGTCTTAGCAGTAGTGCTAGACATTAAATGACTCAAGGAAACAATCTTTTTAATAGATAACCTCAGGCCTGGAGCAATCTTTTTTGCAGCAGCAGTTCCTCCTGCATGCTTCCTGCAGTGCAAGTCATTTTAGCCTTAGAGAAGAAATAATCAAGCTTTACAATATTAATGGATTTAAAATAACATCTTATACAACTAGCACAAGTGAAAAAAAAAACCAAGTTCTTGTGCTCTCCCTCTGCTGCTCCATTTGTAAATAAATGGTTAAAGGCAAATAAGATAGGACAGAGAAGCATGAAAAGATACAAGGAATGGACTTAAAGCGAAATGTAAACTTTATGAATGGCAAAGCTGCAATGCTCCTAAGGCTTTCATTGCACCTGTAATCTAGAAAGGCTTCTGAACAGCTCTATAGCATTGCAAATCTGTCTGTTCTTCATTTCAATACAACTTACACATTTAAGAACTGATCCACACATTTATGCTGGTATTTGGTCACCTCTTGAGAAGAAACTCTCATCTTTTTCACTTTGAAGTAGCAAACAAAAACCTCACTTGACTTAAAGAAAATGTCTCTACTATGAAACTCTACCCTATGCATTGATTTTTCTACCAAGAATTTCACAGAATCACAGAATCTTTGAGGCTGGAAAAGATTGCTGAGATCAAGTCCAGCCTATGATCTAACACCATGACACCAGCTCAATCATGCCACCACACACCACACCCAATCTTTTCTTAAAGACACCCAGGAATGGTGCTTCCACCTCCTCCCAGGGCATTCCATTCCAGTATCTAATCACCCTTTCCATGAGGAAGTGCCTCCTCATATCCAGCCTAAACCTCCCCTAGTGCAGCTTCAGACCATGTCCTCTTGTCCTATCACTAGTTGCCCAGGAGAAGACCTTGACACCCACCTGACTATAACTTCCTTTTAGGGAGTTGAGGAGACTTAGAGGGGACCTTATCATTCTCTACTTCTTCAGATTGAACAACCCAACTCCCTCAGCCGTTCCTCATAAGTCTTTCCCTCCAGCCCCCTCACCAGTCTTGTTGCTCTCCTCTGGGCCCGCTCCAGCATCTCAATACCCTTCTTGAAGTGAGAGGCTCAGCACTGCACACGGTGCTCGAGGTAAGGCCTTACCAGTGCTGAGTACAGGGGCAGAATTACATCCCTAGTCCTGCTGGCCACACTATTCCTGACACAGGCCAAGATGCCATTGGCCTTTCGTGCCACCTGGGCACACTGCTGGCTCGTGTTCAGCCAGCTGTCAAACAGCACTCCCAGGTCCCTCACAGCTGGGCTGCTCTCCAGCCACTCCTACCTCAGTCTGTAGTAATGCATGGAGTTATTGTGACCAAAGTGTAGGACTCTGCACTTGGTCCTGCTGAATCTCCTACCATTGATCCAGCCTGGACAGGTTCCTCTGCAGCATATGCCTACCCTCCAGGAGATCAACTCTCCTTCCCAATTTGGTGTCATCTGCAGATTTACTGATGGCAGACTCAGTGTACAGCAGCTGTGAGAGAAGACTGAGAAAACAGGAAATAGAGCCCTGTAGACATAAATGTCAGAGAAGCAGAAGAGGAGGTGCTATAGGCACTGAAGCAGAGGCTCCCCTACAGCCTGCGGAGAAGACTGTGGGGAAGCCTCAATGACATCCCCAGGCAACCCGTTCCAGTATTCCACTACCCTCATGGTAAAGAACTTCCTCTTAAAGTCAAACCTAATCTACTCTTCTCTAATTTAAAACCATTGCCCTTTGTCCTATCACTACAGCCCTCTGTAAACAGTCTCTTTCCAGCCTTCTTGTAGGCTCCATTCAGATACTGTAAGGCCACTCTTAAGTCTCTCTGGAATCTTCTCCAAGATGAACAACCCCAGCTCCCTCAGCCTGTCCTTGCAGGAGAGGTGTTCCAGCCCCTTGATCGTTTTCATGGGCTTCCTCTGGACCTACTCCATCAGGTCCATGTCCTTCTTCTGTTGAGGGCTCCAGACTTGGACACAGTTCTTCAGGAGAGTTTTTAAGAGAGCAAAGCAAAGTGACAGAATCACCTCTCTCAATCTGCTGGCTATGCTTCTTTTGATGGAGCCTAGGATGCAAGTGGCATTCTGGGCTGCAAACGCAGGAAAGCAGTCATCAAGAGCAGTAGAAATGTGAGAAGTCAAAGCAGCAATCCCAAGGAGAAGACTCCAGCAAGAGGATGTAGCAGGAGGTTCCCCTTTCTCAGGAATCTTCCTCCTTTGTACTGAGTATGATACTCATGGTACGGAACACACAACACCTATGAGCCAAGTCCACTCAGCTCTACCTGCTGAGTTCAAACTGCTAACGGCCTGCAGCCCCTGGCTGGCCTGTGATTCTCTCTCAGCAAATTCAGGACAGTACCACATTGAATCACTTTGAACTTGCATGTTAGTTGCAAGAACAACTGTATAAAATAGTGAAATCATTGTAACTGAAGAAATTGTATAGAGATGCAAGAAGAGGATGACAGACAGGGTGGAACATGATGAAGGTGGAATCGGTATTCAATTATATTTGCATAATAATATATTTTAAGAAGTTCAGATAACAAGGGTTAGTATAATAAACTACTGGAAATCTAACAGCACACAGCTATCAGTGTAGTGCTGCAGGTAAAGGCTATGTACTCTCACCAGATACTGGGTAGTTTCAACTTGATCCAGGATTATTTTTGCAAACACGTTAATACTTAGAAGACCATCATTTTGAGCAGTCAAAGACAAATCAAAGTAGAATGCATGAAGTAAGGAGAAACCACTTTTTTAATCTGTAAAAGTCAAAAGGGAACACAGAGCAAAGGTAGCCAATGTGCTGTGAATGACACGGAAACAGACACAGCTCAAAGTATGATACGAATTAAAATTAATGTTCAACTCCAATTTTCAATAATACTACCAGTGTGAAAACAGCAGGGGAAATTCATATGAGTACATTAAAAGTGCAAAGTTATCATGTTACTACACAAATAAGAAAAAGAAAGCACTCCACAAACTCAAATAGGGTTTAGTACAGATACAATTTAACTGAACTCAAACAAATGAAAACACGACTCTGTACCTATAAGTTTTAAATTGATTGAATCGAGCAGTCTGTTCTCATAACATAGCAAATATATGCCTGTATTCAGGAAATAAAGATAATGAATCAATACATATGCTCCATTAGGTAGACCTTAAAATCCTGCAATTATTTAGAGCAGTTGAAAGTGAAGAACAATTAAAAGCTTGGAAACCAACAGAAAATCATGTGAAAAAACAACATGAATTTATCAAAAGTAACCTACATTAGATCAGTGAATTTCTCTCTTACACAAGGCAAAAGGTTTATTTTTAAAAAATACTAAACCACAAAACCACAACAGATCTAATCAACTAGTCACCAGTAAAGCACATGATACCAAGCTACAATGGCAGTTATTACAGCAAAGAGGATGAGAACTTACACACAAGCTATATAGACAAGAGTCAACTAGTGAAAGACCTTGCTGCAAACACCCAGAAAGTGGAATGTCACTGTTCAATTATTACTCAAAGACTGATGCCAAGACCAATTTGTTGTAATGTTTCCACCCTGACTTTGGAACACCTTGGCTACTGCCATACACCAGAGAAAATACTGACACAGAACACTGGACTCTCATCTATGAAAAGGAGGAGAAAAGAATGAAAAGGGAAAAAAAAAACTGAGAGGAAGTGAGAAGGATTAAAAAATATGTTTAACTGTCCTCACATACAGGTAACTAAAGGCAGACAAGGAGTTTCCTGAAACACAAAAGGCAAAGAATAGTTAAAATAAGAGACTTATTTGTCCTTGTGATTCTAGAGGATCAAATAAGAGAATCACAGAATACCAGGTTGAAAAAGACCTCAAGGATCATCTGCTCTAACCTTTCCTGGCAAAATCACAAACCAATTGCCATTATTATTACCTCATTTATTTTTCACTATGTTTATTTGATTTAAAGGTCCTCTACAGAAAAAAAAATAAAACTGTTGGCAATACTTATTTTCATGTATGTAGTATCTCTCCAAGAACAAGAGTACCTTTGCGAACAGACACTACAATGCACATCTGATCTGCAAACCTCATAGCAATCTGCAAAGTATCAAGTAACATCAGCCGTAGAACCAACTCTATGACCTAGGCATTGCAACACTTTGCATCCTGCTTTGAATGTTAAGCTAAAAACATAGGACATCTGAAGACACAGAATTTCCATACTATTTTCCCATGCCTCAATTACACTAAGCAAAACACTACCACAACAACAACATATTGTTTAACCTTTTGGTGTCCTGTGAAATACAAGTTGGCGTAATTCAGGACAGGGAAGAAATTTATGTTGATAACTTCCAAATTATCTGAAAAACTATACTGTTACATAGGCCAGAGTACATAACGTGCTGTGAAATATATTACCTTTCTAATGAAAGTTATTTGCACTTCAGAGTGCCAATGGGAGGTTAGAGTACTTCAATATCACATTAATATGGAAGAAGGCCAAGCTATTTTTCTTCAGTTTAGTATTTACTTAATTACTACTGCTTAGAAATTCGCAGCTTTTCCACCTTTATCATACACTTGAGGAATCTGTAGAACTACAGTCAAAAGAAGACCATAAACATGGATTGTGTTTAAAGATTAATGTTCTCACAGCATATGATGAGCAAAGATCAAAACTGTAAACATTTTATACTGTATTTGCTCCTCAGAATTTTATTTCTGATCTTGCCAACACTTAAAAGCTTAAAGGCTCAAAAAAGAGCTGCTAAAATGGCCACAAAATAAAAGATGCTCCTAAGAGAGGACAGGAACAGTTTGTTCAGTCTAGCAAAAGGATGTAACTATTCTCCAAGCAAATACAAGTAAATAATTACACAGAAATGTTGACTGAAAGTGAAATGACATAAACAAGCTTGAGTTTCCAGATTAAATTTATTTTTAATAAGTTACTCAACCCTCATAGTAACAAGGCTTAGAGCAACCTTCTAGCAGAAATAGAAAGGATAAAAACTGCCTTTAAAATGGAATTTGACAAGTAGGGATTACATGACGTAACACTAGAAGAGGACTGGATTTAACAAAGGAAATCCATAATATTAAATTCTCCTATAATCCAAATTTATTCATAATCACATTTTTGAGACTCTAGGAAGAAACAGAAAGGCAGACATAGCACTCCTTTACATATCGTTCAATAGAAGAAAGGTCTATATTGTCCTCTATGTTGATGGATGATGAATATGAAGAAAGGTCTATATTGTCCTCTATGTTGATGGATGATGAATATGAAGTTATTTACTATTACAGGAAGCTACAAATTGCTGTAGCACTTCTGCCCATAAAAACCCAAGAGATCTGTACAAGTTCAGTGACCACAGCATCAAATTTTCCATTGTAGTAAAAACTATATTCATGAAGCAGCTGGTCTCTTATTAAGAGAATTAATCTTACTCATAGCAAATGAAGTATGTAGTAGACAACAAGCCAACTGGACCATTAAGAAATAGATTAAATTTGACCTTTTCAGAAATCAGTTTGGAAGTCTGAAAATACTAATTAAAAAAAATGGCACAACATTTTCTTAAAGCAGAGATGTAATTTCTCATGGCATTTGAAACTCAAATCTGATCCTTTGGTAACCTGACATAAACTAATTATAAAAATCCTCTACAGAATACCTGTTTCAATATTAAGGCACAAGAACACCCGTGTTGAGTCATTCGAGGACTCTAGTAGCACAGCCCTCATTACTGACAGTGTAAGAATTCACTTGCATGGATTTTTAGTACAAAATGAAACATCATGTGATGGACAGAAAGCACTACACTTCAACAGTTCACTACATACTAGCATTTGTTTTCTCTAGACATGCATTTGGCTAAAGGTAATATGATACAGAGTGCAGCTACTTTAAACACTAAAGGAAGCAATTAAGCTTCTTTGGCCAAGTACCAGCTTATTCTTAGTATATTTGCATGAATGACTGGAATTGTCTTCGAAGGTTACATTCATAATCCACAGATAACTAAGACATCAGTAGAAGCTGAACAGAATAGTACAAATGTCTATTAAAAGTAACAGAACCGTGAGGGAGCAGACTATTTCAAAACATGAATGCAAATTACTGAGTTCCAACTTCATTCTAAAGGGAATTTTTGGTTGTTTTTCCAATCGGTAAGAGAATCATGTATGTAGAAACTAAGAAATGTAAGCTGGTGCAATGCCCCACTTCTCACTCACCACTACCATTAAGGCAAGTTACACTGTTTTTTTTTATTATGTGACTAAAAACAACTAAGCCAAATCAATTCCCTAAGGCAATACAAGTTATTTCTGAAATTGTCACTAGAAAGCTGTACTTTTAGAACTGCAAATTCACCATTGTAGTATCAGATAGGGAAAGTGAAGAATCAGTTGTTTTACTTAGAATCTAAATTAATAAAAGAGAATGACTGCCATCAAACTTTGATGATTAGTATTCAGTAAACTCAGTCTCGCTCCAGTTAGAATCTGGAAAAGACATTGTAAAGATGTAATCTCAGGAAAATGTGAGGCCAAGATATCTGGGAAAATACATCTCTCTGTAAAGATACAAAGGAAGTTTTTTTACATGGAACGAAAAGTCCCGAGAGAAATAACTACTTCACAGGCTCCTATGCTGGAATTCTGTCCTTATGTTTTTCCACCCAGATAAACAGAATTTCCCTACATATAGACAGATTCATCACTGTATGTTTATCATTAGGTTTATGAGAGAATAAAATCATCCCTGAAAACTGTACGGCAAAACAGTTTCCAAAAAGTATTTTCTATATGGAATTTCTGCAATTCTGGTAATACTCACAGTGCCTGCAAAAGACAGTATTTCCACCTTGTGCCTTGTTTCTCCACATATTGAGCTGCAAATTGAAACTACTAACAATTGTTATTAAATTACGAATTCCCAAAGGTATGTTACTTGTATTACTCCACAGATCTGCATTATTGTTAGCATCATATTAAAACACTCCAAAAGGCCAACAGCTGAAAATCCACCGCTCTTTAACCATTTAACCAAACACTTATGTAGCGCTCATCTTTGAATGTGTGAACTTGTTGCTAAAATAGGACTTTGACAGACAGAAGTGGCCTCAAAGAGAAAAACTGAAGGCTTCTACATAGAAGTCATGACATCACCTGTGCAAAACACATGCTGTTATCTTTTGGATTGTTCCATACAATACTCAATAACTTTCATAGAACAGTAGGCCTTTTATAGAAATTAAAAGCATACAAGTATTTCCATAACGAAATTTCCTAGATAATGTATATAACAATGTCCTAGACAAGGTTGCTTTTTCACCAGGTGACTATAAAAAAATTACAACATACATGACTGGCAAAAAGAACAGGAAAAATAAACTTTTTTTTTTTTTTTTTAACTGAAAACAAGCCAGAATCAGAAAGAAGGAGAAATTTCAATTTTGTATCAGGAGTCCAGCTAAAGCTGAACCTCACTACATGAAGTATTTAAGAATATGTACTTTAAACAAGCATCTGAAAGACCTAATAAATTGTCTCAAGAAGTTATGAAATCAACAGTTACTTCATAATCAAGAAGACCAGTTGTAGCAGGAGTTAATTTTTTCTAAAAAATATGGAGGGTTTATTTCATTCATAGGTTAATAATAAAGAAAGCTTCCTCCAGGTCCATCAACAAAAACTATTCTATATACTCCTGCACAGTTGTGTCTACATACAGTTAATTCTCTGTTGAAAGACAATTTTTAATAAGAACAAATATTATATACATTAATTCAACCTTTCATAAGATAGCAAGGTAGTCAGTATTTCAGCTGATTTGAAAATAAGAAAATGTAGTCTTTCATTGGAAATAGCAATTGTAGGATAGGAGTGAGATAGGCACAATGGCCATATAAATGTGTTGCTAATACCTAACTGAACTAGACTATATAATCCGTGCTCTTATGGGGTACTACCAGAGTCTTACGTATTTAGAAAGATAAGTAAACAGTGAAGAAGAAACAGGGAAAGGCTGCTGAGGATAGACAGGATCCTGTATCAGTCCTAGAATTTTCAGCTCTCACTGCATTCATCATAGTCAGCTGCTGCTTCATGGAACACACCATCACAGTCCTGCATACTGCTTTGGAAAGCAGCACTCTTTGGAATGAATGTAGCAAAACTGCTGCAAAATAAAGTCTGACCTTAACTTGGGAATACTTCGATTAAAATGTAAAATTTTTGCACACTACATTAAGTATATTTGGTCTATCTCCAATTCACATGGAATCTTTTGTCAGGTATTTATAACCATTGTGTTTTTACAGTAGCTTCTTAGATACTGGGATGTGCACAAATTACTATTTTGTAACTTTCGTAATATCAAAGTTTAATTGCACCTGAAAAACCATGTACATAATGTAGTTCCATAAAATAGCTTACATTTAGACAACTTCAAAAGATCAGAGTATTTTCTAACCGACTTAGTTTGTCTCTTCTCTAAACAGGAAGGACATGTTTCAAAACTCATTTCCACTGAAGCTCCACAGCACAGTTTACTTTTTTCCCCTCAACAGAATTGATTCTCCAAAATTATATGAAAATTAAAAAAAAAATCCTAGGTCACTTAAAGAGATAAAACACAGTAAACAATGTCTATTGTTCAACAGGACTTGTAGGTTACTAAATATTCATCATAAAAGTTCGTTACTGAAATCAACTACTTACTCCACTGCTCAATTCCAGTTTCAAACACTATTAACTTTTTTTTTAATTTACAAAAAAAGCCTTGTGTAAGCATTTTACACTTCACTGATTTTAAAGCTGAGTATCTAGTACCCTTTAATGAGTTCACTATTACAGGACACATACAAGTGCTACTCGCTGTAAGAAGTACTCTATCCTTGAAGCATCTACACTAAAGTCAGCACAACATAGTCAGGATTTCTATTTGTTGACAAACATCAAGACATTTCCTCAGTTGTCCTAAAAGAGGAACTAAAGGCAGTATTTTGTGGAAGGCCTGACACAAAACTAAGGGATTTGACGTGAACAAATGAAGAAAACACTTCTCACTACACCAGACCAGACCTTATTTTCCTAGGGCTAAAAGACACTGTAGCACACAGAACTTTGAAGTTGCACATAGAATACAATAAGTATTGTGTTTGACACAATAACATTTTAATCTAGAAGTTTAAAAAGTCAGGAGAATCTCTAAGTTAAGTAGCCCTTTCTTGATGCAGAAATACTGTATCTCCTTGAAGAGGGAGAGAACAGTCAAAAATGTAGATACAGACTCTAAATCTAGCAACAACTCACAAGTATTCTTCACAATAATAATGGAATTACTCACTTCAGAACCAAGCTCTATATAATTTATCTGGAATTATACTCCTTCTACAGCAGTCTGTCTTTGGCAGCTTAAGAAGAAAGTTGTATTTGTTCATACTTGATCTGGAACAAGAAGTAGTCAACTTCCAGTGCTACTCCAGGTCAAAAAAAGTACCCCTGTTGTATCCTAATCTGTCATTATAATTTGTGCACACCATCTCATAGGACCAAGTTTGTAAAAGTAAGTTTTATTAAACATACGTTTTTACTGTTTAAAACAAGCTCAAGCCTCCTGTTCCACAGAGAAAGCTTTTTAGCAATGAGAAAGACAAATAAAACCAAAACTTGTTTATACACACAGATTTTCTACGTATTCTATCATCTCACACTCTGTGGACATGGATATAGGGATTTACTGAATTTAATATGTAAGGTGCTAGATACATATCCAGCTATCAACTGATGTGCTTACTGAGGTGTGTCCCGAAATAAATGCACCCATATGAAAAAAAAAGCCTCAAAAGGACGGAAGCTGCTTTATGTAAATGTATCGACTGTATATAGTATATTTACAGCATGGCATGAACAAGTACAATCAACATTCCATTCTACTATGAGATAAATAAAAATCTTCACAATTTGACCTCCTATCCCAGGCAAAGAGACAAACTTTTTGGTTAGGTTTCTTAGAAGCTAAGGCACTCACAGTAACACCTGTTCCCCATCTACATGAAGCGCAATACTTCTACCTACAAAGATTAGCATACCCTGTCCACGTGCCAGATATTTTTAAGGATTAAAGTGATTATTCTCCTTGAACATCTCAAGTTGTAGCATAATCTGCTGTAAATTACTTCATTATTTTACCTGAAGGAAAGCTCTGGGCAACAGGTAAAAGAGATCCAAAGTGACTTAAAGACGAGAAGTAGACAAGGAGTTAGAGAAGGGGAGAGCAAGCCGAGTGATGCTCCCATAGTTTTCACTTTATTCTCCTCAAAGCGAGGACCGTTTTCACACCCAGTAAGCTGATAGTGCTCAACTCATGGAGCTTTAAAAGCACAATACCGTTCATCCCTATTTCTCCCTTCAATATCTTTCAAAACACGTAAAAGATTATCTCCTACATAAAAATGAGAGGGCGGGGACGCGTATGACATACAAAAGCTCTTCCTATGAATACACTTAGGTGAACTGTTTTGCCCATTTATTACGGACATTCCCATTATCTAAAGATACCTAACTATCTACCAACGTCCTAGAAACAGACACCCCTACAACACTACACACCTGGTCCGCAGGGCGATTTACGCTGCGGCTTCAGCAACAAGGCCACAGCTCGACTGTTGAACATCCCCTCTCTCCACCTCCTGCCTTATCCCCAGGCGGGACAACATCGCCCAGCCCGCTCGCCGCAGCAATAGCCGCCGTGCCGCTCGCTGTTCCCGCTGGGGCGCACACAGCCGGGCCCGTGGGCTAGGGCCAGCGCGCGTCGCCCCGCTTCCCGGGAAAACCCACCCAGCCCCGCGACAGGCGAAGCGAAGTAAGGCAAAGCGGCCGAAAGAAAGCAGGGGAGAAAGTTTACGAGGCTCTTTTCAGCGGCTGCCGGCAGGGGAGCCCGCTCCCGGCACCCATTCAAACAAAAGAAGCCCCTGCTGCTGCCCGCCGCTCCCGGCTTCCCCGCGCCCCGACTCCGGTACCCGACTCACTCCGCAAGGCCCCGATGAGAAGGCTGCCGTCCTTAATCAGCTCCTTAATGAACTTGTTCGTCCTTTCCAACTCGATCTCATGACACTTCAAGCGCTCCCTGAAATCCGGGCTGTCCAAGTAGGAATCGCTGAACTCCAGCGTGGGCAGCCCCATGGCACCAACTACAGCGGCGGCGGCCGCAGCCCTCCGGACAGCGGCGAAAAAGCGAACGGCTCAGGGAGGGCTGCGCCGGGACACAGTGCTGTGGGCAGACGGAAAAGTTCGGGAGAGGCGAGGCGCGGCTGCCGCCCCCTCTGCCTCCCTAGAGAGACTCTCGAGCCGCTGCACCGACTCCCACGGCGCTCGCCGCGCCGGCGGCGAAGCAGACGGCCGCTGGCGATGGAGACGGCACGTTCCAGTTGCTGTCACCCAGCTACATACTGCCCGCAAGGCACCGCGGGCTTCCAGAGCCGCCGCCGCTCCGCTGCTTCCGGCAGCGCACCCTCTTCCTCTCCCCAGCCGTAACTTCAGTCTGAACCTCCCCCGGCCCGGCCGAGGAAACCCTCCTCCCGGCGCGGCATGCTCACACACCGGGGATACGGCCCCGGCAGTGCCCGCCCTTCGCTTGCCACCGCCCCCTCCGCGCTCTGCCCTCCAGTGGCTGCGCGGACGGGACAGCTGCGGCCTTGCCTCGGCGTGGCGCGGCTCGGGGTTGGACGCGGAAAGGAGGGGATTCACACGGTCCTGCAAGGATCGATGCTGAGCGCCTTTACTAGAGGCTTAGGGAAACCCAAAACGCGGCAAGAAAGGAAGATCCATCTCAGGGGTAGGGAGACGTAAGTGTATTTCAAACCGTGCACTTTGAGGAGAGTGGTTTATGTCAGAGCGATGAGGAGAGCAGCTCACCTTTGCCGGGGGAAGACAGCTCCCGCCACAGCGAAGCGGAGAGCCCGAGAGTGCCGGTTCTGACAGGGGATTTACCGTGACACTGCAGCACGGCCCTGGTCGGCCTGTCGAGTGTGCGTGTGAGGGCCTCTGTCAGGGCAGGGGTCCGTGGGAGTTAAATAGTGAGAGGAGAGAGGAAGGCATGGACGAAGGAAATAAAAAACATGGAAGCATCCGTGTTAGGCCATGGCATTTGCAGATACAGCTCAGCCAAAGCAATCTCTGAAGTGGCTCATCAAAAAAAACTGCAGGCCTGCTAAATACAGCAGACTTGTGCTCTTTAGAGCATATGACTGGGCATATCTCACTAAACAGAAGCACATTAGATGATTCATGTATGTTTATCTGGACTGGTTTTCCAGACACTGTCAGTATGCAAGTGTGTACACAAATGTATGTACTAGATGTGAGGACTGTTGTGTGTAAACTGAGCAATAATTCTGCTGGAAACAACCATTAAGGCTGACCATAAAACTTACTGAACTTCAGGACAGCCCACTGCTTGCTCAAAATAGTTTTCAGGAAGATGGTGGTCTTTCTGTTAGCCATGCACACGCAGTCTCCATATTTGCATATTTTAACCCAAAATTGTGGGAAAAGTCAAAGCTGCTGCATGTTATAGTTCCTCAGTGTAATTTGTGCTCTTCACACTCTATAATCCTTTATCAAAAGTCACTTCTCTGTTTTCACAATAGTGCCAGAAATGTAGAAAAGAGGCTGCAATTATTAATAGACCCACCAAAGACTTAATTCACAGTGATTGCAAAGCTCTGATCATCAACATGGTGCCTGAGACATTACTTTTCTTGTAAGAAAACTGGAAAGAATTGTCAGGTTAGTTTTACTTCCTTGCCTTTTCACACAGTAGCATATAATCTCACTTGTAAACTAATAAAATTGATTTTAAATACAGTGGAACTACTGCAAGGGTATTCCAAACATAATTTTTCTGATTATTAGAAACCTCATATTAAACATACATATATTCAGAGTCAATTTAGGCACACTTTTTCTTCCTTCATTGTCAACTATAGCTGAAATGATTCTTCTACCATGCATATTCTTTCATGTAATTCTAGCATGTATTAATGTCATCTCTAAGCCTTTCTTATGGAAGCTAAATAAGGCATTCTGCCATAAAATAAACTAATAATTTAGTTCTTCATTCTCATAGTTCTTGTATAGATCTCTTCACATTTTATTTCATCTTATTTGATGATGGTTTACAGAAATGTGACAGTTTGGGTGTTCCCCACCCCCCACCCCCACTTAAGAAAAATCACCCAGACTAGACTCAGCCAATCTGGAAATTTGAATGAAGCTTTATATTTACAGCTTAGAACAATATACAAGCAGATATTTACAATATATACAGCAATATACAAATTAAAAAGTAATACAGGAACACCACACACCTCCGGAAGCCAGAGTCCCCAGGGGGGGCTCCCAACCACCCTTCCACCATCTTCTCACGGCCTGTATCTTATCCCAGACTTTGCCTTACATTCTAGGTGAGTTTGGAGGATTGGCCAGGGGTGTTAGGGAGTAGAAGGATTAGTCACACAGACAGCAGGTTAGAGAGAGAAAAATGCAGCCTCAAAAGCCAGAGAGCAAACTCTGTTATCTCCGTTTGTGTTCTTGTTTTTATACATCTCAGCAAGCCTATGGGTGAAGTAGACATCACCATTGTTTCCTTTTCACAGCCTATAATTTAATTCTTCTCACCAAAATATCCCAGCTATGCTCAAACTAGCACAAGAAATTTTATGCAAGACCTTGTTCAGCCATGTTAGTGACTATGTTACTGCATTAAACACCTTTGATGAAGATGATATTTGTCCGTTTCATGACAAAATTATTTCTGTGGCTTCATGAAGTCACTGAGATCTTTCTTTTCCTCAGTTTTCAACCAACAGATTCATGGAATCATAGAATGGTTTAGGTTGGAAGGGACCTCAAAGATCATCCAGCTCCAACCCCCTGCCATAGGCAGGGACACCTCCCACTAGAGCAGGCTGCTCAAGGCCTCATCCAGCCTGGCTTTAAACGCCTCCAGGGAGGAAGCATCCACAACCTCCCTGGGCAACCCATTCCAGTGTCTTACCACCCTCACTGTAAAGAACTTCTTCCTAAAGGAAAGCTAAAGGAATCCTAAAGGATTCCACAGAGCAGAAATGTTCATTGGTATCAAAAACGTGTACTTGGCATTTTAATTGAGAGCAATGCTGAAAATCAAAATGACTCATTTCTTTCTGTATAATGTTCTCACCTTCAAAAGTTCCATAACCACATTGCTGCTTTTGGTATCAGCATCATGAATGGAGACCAGTACTAATAGCATACTTTGCAACATTGACTAAGGTCTTGTCTCCAGCCTGACATCCTCCCTCCAAGTAATTTACCATTTTATGCAATTAACTGATTCTGTATGTTCCTCAGAATAAGTGTGCTAGTTTGAAGCCAGCTAGAATGTTTTGGTAAGAACTAGATGATAGGCTGAGAAATGAAAACAATGGTGAGGTCTACTTCACTCACAGTCTTGCTGAGATGTGTGCAAAGGAAAAGCAAAACATTAGATAAAGTCACTTTTGCTCTGCACTTCGTACTGGGCTGTTCTCCTTGCATGCTGGGGACTTCGAGGCTGCTGGCTGAACTCCATCTTGCTTTCTAACCTCACCCTCCATTTTGCTTGGCTGCTTCACCTTGCTTTTTAATCCCTCTGGCCGAACCTCCATTCTTCCTTGGGATTGAGGTAAGGTTGAGAGGGGGTAGGGGGAAGGTGAGGGGGGTTGAGAGCCCCTCCTGGGGGTTTCTGGGAGGGGAGTTGTGTCTGTATTACCTTTTTACCTTGTATATTTCTGTATATATCTGTATATACTGTAAATATCTGCTTGTAAATTGTGCCAGCTGTAAATATAAGCTTCATTCAAATTTCCAGAGCCGACTGAGTCTAGTCTGGGTGATTTCTAAAGTGTGGGGGGGCAGGGGACACCCTAACCATCACAATAAGCCACATCTTTCTTTTTAGATGAACTGAGTATTTCCCAGCATACAATGTGTCAAATTCCATGTAAAAATCCTACTAGTTCACATGTACTGTGAAGCTTTTAAGGAAATAGATTTGCTAAGAATAAGCTTTGTTTCATAAAGCAACATGTACTCGGATGTATAGGCAACCCTACCTTATGTTCCACTTTCAGCTGGCAGAGAAAAAGGTTTACAGTTAACCTGTGAGCTTAATGAGCATTCATGGCTGCATCTAGAGGAAGAGCTGGTAAATGAGTGATTTTACACACCATCAGAGAGGTTAACTAACAAAACAAATCTTGATGAAAAGGTGAGCCTCGGTGTTTTGTGTTGGAGTTAGGTGGAACTCTGCAATTTGTTATGTTCTAAAGAAAGCAAGGCATTTTTAAGGTGTTATTTGCAAAAGGTACAAGCATTATAATGGGCTGTAAATAACTGTATTTGTTTAGTTTGGGTTTTTTCATTTGAGTTTTGTTTTTTTTTTCCCCAGAGAAGATTTCAGTAGAGAGTCCTAGTAACAACACAAGGTTTCGGGACTTCAGAAAATGGGAGAAATTCAGGAGAAGCCTAAATGTTCCAAAACCCATCTTTTTTGAAAACTAGCAGTATGCTAGAAAGGGGTGAACTACACTGAATGATAACTTATTTAGATACTCAAGTCGGTAGAAGCACTAATGCCTTAAGTGGAAGGCTGTAGTAAATGAGTTAGCCTGGTGTTTATCACTAGCTGTGAAGAGATGGAAAAGTGAGATACTTTTTTTTCTGAACTCTGGGGAGCTTTGTCCTGTTTCTTCCACTTCTGCATTTGTTAGTCTAAGCTTATCCTAAAATCTTACATGTGAATGAGGTCAAATCAATTCTTGTGGATTTTTCTTTCATCTTAAATGTAAGCTCTGAACTATAATTTCCAATCAGTGGCCTTACTCTGATTCTAGAGGATACCTGGGCATATTCTTTTCATGGTCCTATTAGCTGGGTTGCCTGGGAAGAGGAAAGGAGAGGTCTATACTGATACTGCTTACCACAGTGTGTGTCTCTTACTCATGCAGTGAGGAAATAGCTACACATTCAGTCCAGAACATCGTGGCTCTGTTAACTTAACAGTTAATGCAGGCAAGGCTCATGAGTGTCTCATCTAGAGAACAGTATTTTGGAATGGAGACTCTGCCAACTTTCTTGTTATTTCTTCTGCCTCAATGTACACAATTATGGGAAAATTACTTATATAACTGTGTGGCTCTGTCTTCTGAAAAACTGCTGCTTTCCCTTGAGAGACTGTGGGATTATGGGCAAAAAAATGCAAGGACACTGACACTTGTAAGTCCATTTGAGCTGCTGAAGGGCACAAGATTAGCTCTGTACCTTTATAGCACAGAATATTTTAATAGCATAGGAAACTGTACTCAAGACATTATTTACAGAGTATTTAAAATCCTTTTAACTTCTCTAAAGATCTTTTTTTTTCTAAGTGTCCAGTTGGCTCCTTCATGGGAATTGTCAAGATTCCCAGTAACTTGCTGGGATAAATGCTATTAAAAGTTTTCAGTTTCTCCATATTAAATTAAGATTCTAGATGCTAAGTTTATATTGGCTAGCAGTGATAAATAAATATTAAAAAATTAAAGTTAAAAAAAAAATAACCAGGGAAGTAAGTCTGAGTTTTGAAATTCCTTGTATGTATAAACTGTGATACTGCTACTCTCTCTCCGAGATACAAACTCCATGTTGTTAAGTGATTGTTAAATGATGTAGCTGCCAGTGTGTTCTGTTTGGTTTGTTGGTTTGAGTGTTTTTAACTGCAACTTAACATTGTCAGAGAAGGAGAACAGCTAGCCAAAATCATAGGTTAGAAGCCAAACCATGTAATTTAGTATGTACAAATCATGTTACCCTGAGATGTTGGTCTCTGTGTAAAAAGGAATATGTGTGCATTCCTACTAGTTTTTAAGAATGTAGGCAATAATTACAGATCAATAACATTTCTTGAAAAAAATAAAGTGTAGTCTTTTTAATACATGAGCTAGCTCCACATGCTTTGGAGAAACTTCAAACAGCAAAGTTCAAAGCTGAAATTAAAAGTCGTGTTTAGTAACTCTAAGGCTATGTTTGCTTAAGTCTTTGGGGTACTTCTCTGTTGAATATGAATACTCATGAACTGGCTGTGCTTCTGTGTTCTGGTATGCTTAAAAAATTACCTGAAGAAGTAGGTGTCTAAAACCACATGAGTTGCAGACATTTAGACAAGCAGCTCCCAAATCTTAGATGGGATTGGTACAGTACAAGTGACTGAGCATATGAAGGCTACTCAGTAGCATTCTACTTGAAGCAGTGATAGCTTAAAAGTCATGGAAAAGTAATAAAGACTGACATTTTCACTTATGTATCTTAGTAACTAGAGCATTTACCTTCAAAGTAGGAAAAGTATATGTTAGGTATCTGCAGCCTTGACGCACAATGTTCATTTCTAGAAGAGTGAAACTCCAAATATCTTGCCTCACATACCTGCTTAACAGTTTTAGGGAGCGGCACTCAGTATGAAAAGTCTTCGTTATAGCCTTATGTCTGCATTATCTTCAAGTAACTTAGATACTTTATTTACTATGATTTATTGGATATAAATAGGTAACCATCTGGACTCTAAAAGTCATCATCAAGGTGAAAAGCAAGAAAGTCAGTTTTAAATTCAGCATCCAAAATTAATCTTTCACATGCAAAATCTGGTTTCATAAGTGGATGCCACTCTTACTAGTGCTGTTATTTGTGTCACTTTGAACATGAAAGAGGAAACAGCCCATAAGCAGATGTAGGCAAAGTTTGGTCCTGCTCATAGTCAACTGGCTGCAGCTTTACACCAGATAAGATTATATGATGCTGGATAAGCTAAAAGGCAGAGTATATTGACCTCGGCCCTGTGCTAACATCTTTACATAATGTTTGAATCAAAATTAATTTCTCTGGTTACTGTGAGACTAGGCTAACAAGCTAACTAAAGTAAGCTCTACCTTGGTAAAAGGGATGCCACAATCTTGGTAAAAGGGATGCCACAGAAAGCTTAGCAAGAGAGAGCAAATGGTCAGATGTTTCTGCTGTCGTCTTTATCCTGTGTCACTCCACGGCATGGAAACTAAATAGGTAGCGGTTGCAGTAGGTATAGTGGCAACGGACATCAGGATATGGTAGCTGGTAGAGGGTCACATGTAAAGTCTCTGCTATGCTTGTGGGTTTTCAGAAGCAGAACCAGATCTACAAATACAGGGCAGTGAGATGGCATAATTTTCTCCAGATAATAGTTTTGTAATACAATTTGCAGGCACATAAGATCTCTAATGCAAAGATTTTTATCAAATTCTGACTAGTCATTGTACCTCATTATTTGTAAATTTGGTGTAGTAATTGTAATCTATATCCTGTTTAACTCAATATAAAAAGAGACTAGTTTATTCTTGCTATGGTGTGTCAGTAAGATGTGACACAAAATGGCCAAGAGCTTGTACGGCCAAGAGCTCCTGGGTGTATCGCAGAAGTAGCCATTCACTGGAAGACCAAGTCCTCAGTATTCAGTACTCTAGCATATAGTTTGTGTTTAGATTGGTTTGGAAGATAACTGGGGAAAGAAAAAGATCAGGAAGTCTTTTCCTGATACAGCGACATTTAGGATTTTTCTAGGAGCATTGAGATCTGCTATGTCCACCCTAGCAGAGCAAGTGTGAGAAAATACGGTGACTCCAGTATCAATTCTTGATAGTGCACTCTTATTACAAGTTCCGTTGCCAATACTTCCCTGTGCTGACAGAACACAGTTTAAAAGCCCATCCAAAGGGCAAGTTGTACAAGACTCTTGGCAGTCATAAAGTAGTGAAAGCACTTTGGCAAGTAAAAGGCTGGATTAATTTCCAAGAGATAAATCTGAACTTGGCCAAGTTAAACACTGTGATAAAGTGCTGGATGACACGAGCTACCAGTTTACCAAAAGCAATCTCTGAAAACTAATTTCAGTTACAGAAAAGTTTACTCTGAAAGTGATGCACTTAAAGATTGATAAAATACCTAACAAATATAATTTTGAACTAAACCTTTAATTATTTTTAATTAATTAGAAATGTATCTATGAAGATTGATTCAACCAATAACTACATCAATAATTTACCTAAATGCTTTTCAAACTTCGTTACCTAAAGCTCTGCTTTCGTGCATGTTTGGAAGTGCCTAAGTCTTGATAGGGCTAATTCTGGGTTTATAAATTCTTCTTGAATCTAGGAAAAAGGTATTTTTTATGGCATATAAGGACAGAATAATTTCTGTGCTTAGTGATTAAAGCCTAGGGAGGTATGTTCTAGTCCTTTTTGTCTCCTAAAACTAGTGAAGCAATTAATGTGAAAGCTGCAGAGTAGTAGTCCTAGAGTGAAAGACACAGGCTATGACTCTAGGTGTATAAGATTGGGTATAGAACAAAACACATGCAATTTTTTTTTCTTACAGGTAGGGAAATTGAGAGATGTTAATGGGCCATAAACATATTACTTCCATAAACTTGGCTACACTTGGAAGTTTACTAAAATACCTATCATTGAATAGCATAGTGTCCCCTTGAGGATTTATAGCTAACTGATCATACTAGAATAAATTAGGGGTAACTATTTCAGTAAATCTCAAAATGCATAAAAGATATATAAGGCAACATTAAACTCTCCAAGAATATTTTAGTTAAACATATTCTTTCTTTATATAGGAACTCTGGTTTTAGCATTTTTTCCCACTTACTGTATAATTGATAACTGCTCTGATGTGGGTTTTTCCCTTCTTCCTCTGAAATATGTGAGCTACATTATAATTTCTAAGTTATTGAAGTGTTTACTGCCAAAAGTAGGAAATTGCTTCTTGTTTTAGTATAAAACCAAGTCAGATAGTAAGTGAAATCTGTTATTCATGGCTCCATCTATGAATTTTCAATACAGCTTCATGTGAACATGGGAAATGTGTACTTTCTTTGAACTCTGTCATCTTCTCATCAGTGTTTCATTTTTTTGTTTAATTCATGAAGTTTTCATTACATTAAGGGAACAACAGGGTAGCCCTCCTGTAGATAGAATATCTGTTTCCTTGTGCTATAATCTATAGGGTGACTTGCTTTGTTTGAGAAAAAGTCCTGCAGGTTTTGTGTTTAAAAAAAAAACCTACATTTTTTATTTTGGTTGTAACTGCATTTTCATAGTAGCAGTACAGAGTGTATAACCAGAAATGTATCAATGGTAATATCAAATATATTACAAATATATTAAAAATAAAGAATTCATACATCTAGAAGGTATTCGTATCAGGAACAGTGTGGCCAGTAGGACGTGGGAGGTTATTCTGCCCCTGTACTCAGCACTGGTCAGGCCACANGGTGGAGTCGCTGTCCCTGGAGGTGTTCAAGAAGAGAGTGGATGAGGCCATGGTCTAGTTGGTTAGATAGGGCTGGGTGCTAGGTTGGACTGGATAATCTTGGAGGGCTCTTCCAACCTGGTTGATTCTATGATGCTATGATTATAGCTTACCTGGGTAATTCTTCATGTAGCTGATAAAGCTGCAGAATGGAAAAATAATGTGAAATAATTGAAATTAAGTTTGCTATGGTATAAACCAATCCAGATTTAATTTTTCATATGAGTGGCTTAAAATGCAGTGCTACTCAATGAGAAGCCCATGCACATGAAAAAAGGGAGAGAAGATACCGGTCAAACATCCTCAATTTGTTGTACATATGAGCTACAAAACTATCTGGTGTTGTTCAGAGCTATGGGAAATGCAGTTGCAGCTGAGGTTGTTGCTAGTGTATTTTGTAGTTAATAGAATCATAGAATCATAGAATGGTTTAGGTTGGAAGGGACCTCAAGGATCATCCAGTAGAGTCTCTTGCATGTGGTCCTTGTCTAGCATTGTAATTATCCAATTAATACTGGTTGATGACAGCTACCTTAGAAAGCAGATGATCCTACTCTGGAATTCTAAAATTAAATTAGACATTGATAATGGTTATATATTTGTTGGCCTCTCCTCCTATTACTGAAAAATGAATATTGTGTAATTTGGCTATTTTAATGACTCTTTCTCTTCTGCACATTTTTATAACATTATGTTTTCTTCTAAAAATAGAGAAATATAAGGCTAGAGATGATCAAAAGGAGCACAGGATATGAATTGTCTCTCCAAGGCTTAATCAAGTTTACCTTGAGAAAAAAATAAAACAACTCAACTGCCTATTAATGTTCTCAATAAGGATATTTTTTGTTTCTTCAGATAGTCTGGTGTTTTGCCACCATGCTGAAGACCTTCTCCAACACTAATCCTGGATATCTACGGTATTTCTTTTTTTTCTTCTCCCTTGGACGTAAAAAGCAATCAATTATGGTCTTTTTTCTGACCTTTTTATTATGTCTTAGCTTTCATTTATATGTCCTTAGTCTCCTTGGTTCATTTAGCTTTCAGGTTTTGTATAATTCATTCTTGACTGTTCCAAGTTACGGAAGAGCTTTCAATGTAACCATAATGGTCTCTGCTGCTCCTGTAAGTCTTTTACTGTGGAAGAGTATTGTGTACAAAGTAATCTTACAGTAATCCTACCAATACTCATTTCTTCTTCATTTTTTTTCTCAAAATTGCTTACCATCTCCTTGTTTGCTGAAATCTGCCTTTCTGGAGACTCTTGTCTTATTAAACTACTTTTACTAACTTTGTTTTATTAGACTAATAACATTTGTCCTTTAATGCTCACCCCCTAAAGAGAATTCTTTATTCTTACCCAGGAGTAAGAACCTTTTTTAAAATAAATGTTGTTATGAAGGAAGAGACTACTTTCTAAAGTAAAATTTGTCCTTTATAGGTTCAAAAGACTTGAGAGATTTATCATCCACTTCATACAAGTAGTCTACATTTTTAATACTCCATTAAACAAACAACGCTTCTGTTAAATTTGTGTATAAAACTAAGGTGCAAGAATCTGTAGACGTATTGAGAACTGGTTTGTAGTTCCAATTGAGAAGTGACCTGGGCATGAAGGAGGCCAGAAAAAAAAGTTACTGATTCAATAAATATAAATGCAATGGTCTGTATTTATGTGCAAATACAGCGTAAGGAGAAGCCATTAAACTGAATTTTTATATAAATCTTGAGGTTATAGCAAATTCACAAGCTGAACTTGAATTAACAAGGTTACATCATTGTGAAAAGCCATGTTTTATAGCAGCTCCATTATAACAGTAAAATCTGGGCAGGACTACTTTGTCCTCAGGTACAATGTTTCAAGAAAGGTGTGGACTATGTGGAGAAAGATAAGCAGGAAGCACCAATAGTCATAAGAGATTTAGGAAGCAAGATGATACGTTGAAAGAAAATAATGTGTGTTGTATGTAGAGATAATACTGAGAGGTGAAGCATAATGAGGAACTTTGAGGTCTGGAGCCCTCAATGTAGAAAGGACATGGACCTCCTGATGGAACGGGTCCAGAGGAGGGCCACAAAAATGATCAGAAGGTTGGAGATCCTCTGCTACAAAGACAGGCTGTGGGAGCTGGGGTTATACAGCCTGCAGAAGAGGAGGCTCCAGGGAGACCTAATAGCAGCCTTCCAGTAACTGAAGGGGGCCTACAAGAAGGATGGAGAGTGACTTTTTACAAAGGCCCATAGTGATAGGACAAGTGGCAATGGCTTCAAACTAGAGAACAGCAGATTTAGATTGGATGTTAGGAACAGGTTCTTTGCTATGAGGATGGTGGAACACTGGAACAGATTGTCCAAGGAAGTGGTTGGGACCCCATCTCTGGAGATATTAAAAATGAGGCTCAACAGGACTCTGGGCAGCCTGATCTAGTTGAGGATGTCCCTGCTTGTTGCAAAAGAGGTTGGACTAGATGACCTTCCGAAATCCCTTCCAACCCAGACTATTCTGTGATTCAAAGGAGGGGGAACTGTTTCAGGAGGAGTCCTGCTCAGCTTTGAGTTCTGTGCATGGCTCTTGAGAAGACTGTTAGGATTTCCTACAGCCAGAGAGTTTCACAATAGCAGAGTATGTCTCTTTTCAAGAAGTTTCTAAGCATTATCATTTTTAAGCATAACCATTATCTGCGTATTTAAAAGACTTGGAAATTACAAAGCTACAATCGCATATGTAACTGAACTTTTCCCTAGTGTGCATGTATCTAGCAATAAAATTTTTAAACAGTTTTAATAATTTGGGGTTTCATTCCGTGCACTTGGAAGCTTGTAGTGTAATTACCAGTGTGTCTTTGCCTTGCTCAACAGAAATATTTTAATGGCTCTTTTATCCAAGGCTCATGTCTGGAAATCTCTCAGAAGCTACTGTGCAGTGAGTTCAGATGTCTTTTATGAAGATCATGCAGTTTTAGAGGATCTGTTTTGGAAGGCAGACTGCTGTGCTTTGATAATACCTGTCATGCCAGATCTTAAAAAAAACCAGAGTGACTGTAGTAGATAGGCAGCCTACACAGATATAGCTTTGCCTTATCAGTGCTGTGAAAAAGTAAGGTACCATTCTGAAAGAGAGATGAGGGAAGTGACTTAAATTACTTGTTCAAGATCTTATTGGAAGCCTTTGAGAGAAGATAAAGCTAGCTCATGCCTTTTGAGGTCAGGTTTAGAGCTACAGCTTCATGATCATGATTTTCTTATGTTCTGATAGACAGTTCAGTAAAGTTAGTGAACATGATTCTGTGTTAAAGATTAATATTAAAGATAAATTGTACAATTCTCAACCATCATCTTAAATTGATCTAATTCCCTTTTAATGGAGAACAGGTTCTATTTTATGAAAAGCATAATTGCACATAAGCAAATGAAAAATACCACAGTCATATAGTATTGTGATAACAGAAACATGGAAAACCAGTTTGAGGTCTGAGAGAAACTGTAATGGCCACAATGAAACATCCTCCAGGCAGTAGCAAATCTTCCAACCACATAATTTAGGTCTTCTTGAAAGAAAGGGTAGCCTTATGGCTTCAGATTGCTGGGGCAGAGAGATGGGACAGAGTGTGGACAGATCCAAAGGTAGAACTACACCAAAGGAGCAGTCATTCTCATCCAAAAGTCAAGAGGAAACATGCCAGTCTGCAGTGCTTCTGCCAACAGACTGTCTTCCTCACTTAATCCAAAGAGAGGGCCTGTCTGTGAGTTGTAACAGTGAGGAGGTGCCCTGGACTTGTTTTCTGGTGTTACATGAGTGTAAGAGAAAGTTCAAAACTTTTCCTATAGGCACATTATCCTCCTATTTAACAAGGAAGTAATTAAAGGTAAGTTATTTCATGTTGGAAATTTTCTCTCCCTCCCACAATCAGCTGGTCTCTTTATATTTGAATATCTTTGCCTGAGGTATAGGTCTTAAGTGTGGAGGAGCAGACTGCTGAGTCAGCAACATTACACATCTACAGGTCTCTTCCCTTCTAGCTATTACCTGTCTCTTTTCATCCCATTTCTTCCTACATCTCTGTCTCCCTCTACTATTAATTTAATTTTACAACTTGATCTTTACTTTTGGTAGATTTTTATTCCCATGTAGATTTGTGCCTTAACAGTGGTTTAATTCACATCTGGAATTTTTGGAATAAGTTTCTATCCTTTTACACAGGAAATCTTCAACTCTCTGAAGGCAAGCTGAACAACATAGACATTCTGTTTCCATATCTGCTTGTGTCACTTGGCTGTAATCTCTTTATTCTCACTTTCCCAATTTAACATTAGCTATAAATTCTTTCCATCAAGCATTGTCTCCTTCTTCTGATTGTGCATGGAATGCTTATTACAAAAGAATGGTTGTAAGTGCTACAATAATACAAGCGTATGGCAACCCTGGATCTAACTCATCTGCTTTATCATATATCTACAAAACAACTCATTCTCCTGAAACTGTTTTAAACACCCTGACATTCATCCCATGAAGGATAAATTTTGTGCTGATTCAAACTGCAACTACCATTTAAAATTCAGATATGCCTACTTGTCCTCTAGTTGGTGTTTCCTATAAAGAATATGAAGCATAAATGGACACAAATGATCCCATACCACTTTTCTAAAGCTTTCACACTGAAGAAAAAGCCTCATACTTTTCCTGGAGTAAACTAAGCAACTGAATGATTGAAACACTGATCATATATGAAGTTTACAGACTTATTTTCAGGATGCTTCATGCATCATGTTAAAGACAAGGAAAAAAAAAAAAAGCGGTGCAGTTGCCCTGAAAGCAATATACATGACATGATGGAGTGTAGGTCAAAATCAAATCTCTTTGTACATGAGCTCTGTATGTGTGCTGTTGTACTAGAGCTTCAGGAAGATGGGAGAATTGCATTAGAGAGAGAGAGAGGAGGTTAAAAGTGTAAAGCGCTTTTAAGTTGAGAAAGACTTAGAAGTCTGTGCAGTCTTACCTTTCAGAAAAGAATCTGTCAGACTGAACTGACAATGCCTAAGAAATACAAAACAATAGCAACAACAATTAGTACTTTCTTATTTTCCTTTATGAAGGGACTAGTTTTACTGTGTTGATGCAGCACTTGGCCTGTATCTGTTGCACAAGTCTAGAGTGCAATACACAAGTATAGTTAATGTGGCATCTAAGCTAACTGTAGCTATCTCCATGATAAGGAGGGCAGTTCGTTGCTCTCCCTGCCCTTTCCTTTCCCCTCACCTTTGTCTGTTCCCAGGGAACCAGGGAAGTCACATCAGCACAGAAGTAACCCTGCAAAAATGTTACCAGTGCCAGGAAATGTAGGGAAATTAAATGAAATGAAGTTGAACTACTCCAATGCATTAGCCTAGCTAATGTTGTTAAAAAACACATGACTTAGTTACTTCTGTAAGGGTTAGCACAGGAGTAGCTCTAGGCCTCTTTTGCCATCTCAGGTGATAGTCTGGGTGTATGCAGAAACCAAGCCAGAGTACCACAGAAAATTTTACTGCAGTTTAAGCGCTACTTTAGGTAGAAGTCTTGAATCATAGAATCATAGAATCAGCCAGGTTGGAAGAGCCCTCCAAGATCATCCAGTCCAACCTAGCACCCAGCCCTATCCAGTCAACTAGACCATGGCACTAAGTGCCTCATCCACTCTTTTCTTGAACACCTCCAGGGACGGCTACTCCACCACCTCCCTGGACTGCCCATTCCAATAGCAAATCCCTCTCTCTATCAAGAACTTCCTCCTAACATCCAGCCCCACCTGGCTACCGCCTCCCTTCAGGTAGTTGTAGACAGCAATGAGGTCACCCCTGAGCCTCCTTTTCTCCAGGCTAAACAGCCCCAGCTCCCTCAGCCTCTCTTCATAGGGTTTGTGTTCCAGGCTTCTCACCAGCTTCATCGCCCTGCTCTGGACACGTTCCAGTATCTCAACATCTCTCTTGAATTGAGGAGCCTGGAACTGGACACAGTACTCAAGGTGTGGCCTGACCAGTGCTGAGTACATGGGCAGAATAACCTCCCATGTCCTAGTGGCCACACTGTTCCTGATACAGGCCAGGATGCCGCTGGCTTTCCTGGCCACCTGGGCACACTGCTGGAAACTGATGCAGGACTTGTACATCAAAATATTGGGTTGAGTGTCTTCTAGTTTAGGACCACCTGGAATTTCATTAAGGAGCATCTAAGCTTTTTGACTAGGTTTCTTAAAATGGTATATATAGGTACCCTTTTTTATCTTGCTGCTTGCAGTTTCCGGATATTAACCTAGGGCAGGGAGCTCTCCTTCACTGTAGTGACAACACACAATTGTTTGCCCTATTTTATTTCAGGCAGATTTTAAAAAGCTTACTTAAAATATCTTTATGGTATTGATGTTTGTGATTCATTTAATGAGTCATAAACCCATGTGACTTAGCTCAGAAGCTATACTGCTTTGTGTTTGCTTTGTTTTGGAAAAAGCATGGAACAGATGACCAGTATATACTATATTGAAAAATGATAGATTGCATGGAAAATAAAGTCAAACTGGCTTTTGTTATGAAAAAAAAAATGCTTTAGTAAAAAACTATAGGCTGTTCTTGAAGAATCATGATTTTTATAACTCTGGGGAGTTTGCTTCTTCTGCTGTAACAATCAGGCATAACTATAAAGAATTGCTGTGCCTGAAACTAATTCTAGTGCCAATGCTATTTTGACACTTATCTGTGAAATTCAGGGGGGGAAACAATTCTGTTAGATTAGATTCAGTGTTTCAGGTAATCCCTTTCTTACAGCTGTTGGCATTTTCTCACTTCCTTAAATTAAATGAGATAGTTCTGAAAGTGAATCAGCTTGGCTAGCATGTATCAAACCAGTGATCACCAGTAGACAAATGTAGCTGCTGAATACGGACAGCGTTTCACACTAATTGGAAAAAAAATCATTATTTTTTTGACTCAAGGAAGTATAAAAGATGACCCTTGGGCAAAATAAAGTAGGAACACGACTGCTTCTACTGCTGTATTAAGGAACCTGATTTGTTTGAGCCTTACATATATCAGCTGCAATGATGCGTTATTTCTTTTGG
Source organism: Tricholaema leucomelas (assembly GCA_013400475.1). Lineage (NCBI taxonomy): Eukaryota > Metazoa > Chordata > Aves > Piciformes > Lybiidae > Tricholaema lacrymosa > Tricholaema leucomelas. Next base: position 354,172 of record WAAF01008533.1, read on the forward strand.
TATGAATGCAAAACCATAACATCCAAAGCCACTTACAGCTATAGTTACAGTAGGGTTTGTTTTTCTGATTTTCTGATGTGTTGTTGCTTATTAAAAAAAAAATAAATAGTCTGGAATCACCAGTTTCTCATAATTTTTTCTTGTTTAAATTTTATATTAGACCCCTTGTAATTTCATGTTAGTTAATTTGAATTTATATTCTCTGGCTTTGGGAAAATTGATGAACAAGTAGTAGTTTACATTAAGTACGATTTTTTTTCCCCTCTTTGCTAAGTATTTCATTCTAAGCATTCTCTGGTCTTTATAACAAGAAATTACAGTATTTATAGGGTTTTTTATGGGCATTTGTAAACGTTTTTGTAATATTTCCTACAAGAACTACATTAATAGAATGAATGCCACACATTCTTGGGATTAACAAACTATATGATTCTTCTGTGGAGGTGTATGCCACCTATGAGAAAAAAAATACACGTTTTTCCCCTTTTTATGAAAAATACCAGATAATTCAAGGAAAAGGGGCTGCCACAATAAAGAAATCTCAGTGCACTGCTCTTGTGATCTTTACCTTGGAAAACAAAGAAGTTAGAACCATAAAATTAAAGCACACCGTAAAACAAAATCCTCTCCCTAAAAACATGTCTTTCAGATGTCTTTGCTAACAGAATTTTGTAGCTTTAGAAAATAAGTGATGTGGGATAAGCTTTATGCAGATTTAGATTTCATGGATTTCCATTCTGAAAACTCTGCTGATTCAGCTACCAAACCTGTAATATGCTGCAGTGACTATATATAAATTTGCTGCTGTGCTGGCACGGTTTTACTTCTTTGGTTTACATGCTTAACATTTGCTGTTTTCTTTGGTGTCCCACTACTATGTTTAGTATAAAGAAGTATTCCTACACACAGGGGAACAGTCCAGCTAGAGTTTTGTGTATTTGTACAGACCTGAAGTACCACAGCCCGTTTAGTGACAGTCCTTAAACCTCTGTGTACCCAGTGTCTGCATGGCCTGTTTGCCTTATGTTTTCGTTACAATGAGGCTTGCTGGTTTTGTCTCTGCTTTGCTGCAACCCCATGTTAGGCATTTTATATCTTTAATCATCACTTACGCATTCTTATCTGCTTGCTATCTTATGAAGTAAACATTCTTGGGCCTCACCACTTACATGGGAGACTGCCAAGAAGTCTGAGTCATTTAAGAGATACAGGACTTTTTAGGTTGTTGTTTTTTTTAATGGCCTGTATTACTATACTATCTTAAAACTTTCCAGTTTTTATATTTCCCCACAACTAGCATGAGTGGAACATACATAATTTGCTTTGTTCCTCTGCCTGCTTGGCATGGTAGAAGGAAACGTTGATGGATCAAAATAATATGGTTTGAATTTCCTCTTGAAGTAGATAGTGACTGTGTTCTCTGCTGAAAGTGTTACTATTGTGAGCCTCATGGTAAAAAGACTTTTATTATTCATTCCTGAGAAATGGGATCTCATGAGTTCATCTCAATGCACCCTCTGAGGCGACACAACCCTTACACAATTATTTGGCATCTTGGGTGATTTTGGCCCCATGTCATGAAAAGGGAATTATGACTCTGCTGATGCCTGTGTGGTTGTTGAAGACTCAGGAGCTGAATAGTTGCCAGTCTCCAGCAGGGACACTTAAGTGGCTGCTTGTTTCATTGTCCAAACTCATTCCTTCTCTCTGCCTCTGTAGCAAGACGCTGGGGGGAAAGCAGTAATAAAATGGATCTTTGGTCAAATTCTTGTACCTAGCCCTAGCTCAGTCTCTGCTACACCCATCTGTGAATGCCATTCAAAAAAACCTATATATGCCCCAACCGTTACATAGAGTGAATTGGTTGTGCATCTTAGAGTGGTTGCTTCCATTTCAAGAACAAAGTCCCTTGAAGCTGAAGTTAAAATAGTGTGCATGACAGGCCTTTCACTCCTTATACTTCCTTTTCATCCTTCTGGAAATTGTCTTTGACTCATTTTTTTCCGCAGCAATTCACGGTTCCTATTTTCCCTCCTGAAATTGTTTGGCTGACAATTAAGAACCAGTGAAATGCAATGTAGCCTATCTTCCTCAAAAAACTTACTCCTGTCCAAAAATCTTAACTGCAGTCTGGTCACCTGTTTGCTTCCCTTTCAGATTAGAAGAATGTCTCTTCTCTCTTAACACAAACACAGGCAGAGACGCACATACACTTTCCCAGAGGAGCTTTATTTCATAAAGTCCTTTGCCAGTGTTGAACTCCTGCCTTAACGGCAGTTACTCAGGTCCTTTCAAACAATCTCATATTCTTCAGGTTTAGCAAAGCAGGCACCTGTTATTCTTTTACTAACTATGGGGTAAAGGACAGCTGTAAATGCTTCATCATGTTTTCTAGCCACTGACGTAAGACACCAGTACACAGATCCAGTTGGCAAGATATGCCACCAGATAAGAGGACATAAATCAGTGCATATTGCCATTATTCCCCTTATGCATCATTGTCTAAAATGTGTGTGGGAGTGAGCTAGGGTATCAATATTAGCTATTGTTTTCAGCAATAGGAGGCTAGGATATGCTTATCAATTTAGTTCTTTAAATTATACTTCAATTTATATATCAGAAGTGTACTTGATGCTGAAGAGACTAGAAAAAACTAACCTGTCATTATAGTTGCAAGTTTTCCTAGTGATTATGTAGCCTTTTTCAGTGCTTTATTTTTCCATGATAGAAATGTTGGTGCTGTCAGAGAACTGATATGCCTTAATAGCCTTGACCAGCCTCACATGGGACCTTTGCCCATAGTTGCAGTGCATTGGTCTAGGAGGTCGTCTTAAACTCATGCAAATTCTTGTCTGAGCTGTGTTGTAAGTTGAGAACTTCTCTCCTGGATGGATTCAAACCTATGTTTGATATTGATTGTCTCTAGTGTTGTCTTCTGGATGGACTTCAGACCTACCTTTCAGTCTCGGCTCCACTCTGGTGCTGTCTCTGTGCCTTCTGACCAGATGTCTTGAAGGACCATGCAGTGTGTGGGACTGTTATGTAAGCACTGCAGTACTATACCCTGGTTGGTAAGGACAATGCTCGTCTTACGGTCACTCTTGGCTTCTGTCTATCTTCCCTCATGGGGCAGCCTGTACTTCACAGTACCACAGTATCATCAGGGTTGGAAGAGACCTCATAGATCATCAAGTCCAACCTTTTACCACAGAGCTCAAGGCTAGACCATGGCACCAAGTGCCACGTCCAATCCTGCCTTGAACAGCTCCAGGGACGGCGACTCCACCACCTCCCTGGGCAGCCTTCCAGTGAAAGGTCATTGCAGCTCACCCTCTGGCACTGCAGTCACCAGACCAGATGTAAAAGAAGCATAGCGAGTGTGGGCAGGAGACTGGGACAGTCCCCTCTTACTCTGCTTATTTGACTGGGAATTTCCCCCAGGAGTGTGCCTTGCCAAAAGTATTGTTTCATGGCAGATTTACATGAGAACAGGTTTTACAGGTTCTTAGTGGTAAACCATATGGAAATACCTAGATTAGAAAACTGCATTTTTTCTGTAGAAAACTTGGCAAATCACAAACTTTCCTTTTTTATATGGCTGCTTTCATTTCTCCAAATAATTGCCAGCCAGCAGTGCAATCAAGAACTGTGGCCAGCATACAGCCATTATGGTTCCAGAGCCTTTATGTCCTCAAAGTGGTGCTGCACATCTGATACTAAAGGATTGTTTAAATTACTAATATGATCAAAACTTGGAATATTTTTTGTTTCTCTTTCAACAAGTATATGGGTAGTGATGAGGGAAACCCAGCCGTTTTACTGAAGTTGGAAAGGTTTGCAACTTAATGCTATTCTTCCCCAGAAGAATACTTTGCATATGGGAATTCACATTAGCGTGTTGCTTGAACTGTGGGTGATCCTGAATATGTGCTTCTGACAGAGCAGCTTGCCATGCATTGGAAGGTGACAGCCACAAAGAAGTATGTCCTCTTGTAATTTCTGCATGTTAGATGGGTAAAGAAAGGATGTGATAAACATCTTTTTCCATGGCTAAACCTTCTCCCAGGGCCTAGTAGTCAACATGTTTGTAGACTGAGACCACATATATCGCATAACTTGGTGAAGTGCCTCCTCTGTCCTTTGTCTGAGCTTATGGAAACTGCCGTGGAAACTCTGTCATTCACCCTTACAAACTAAAACATAACCTGACGAAGCAGTTAATCAGAACACATTTGTTGTCAAGTCTGCTGTATCTGTAGCTTGAGACTCCAAACAGACTGTACAAAGTTGCACACACACTGTTAGAAGAACTATGAGCTGAAACCAAGGCATGTAGCTGAATATGTATGTTTGGAAAGCCCAGATGGTGTAATTGAACGTGCAATTAGAATCATAGAATCATAGAATCATAGAATGGTTTAGGTTGGAAGGGACCTCAAGGATCATCCAGCTCCAACCCCCTGCCATAGGCAGGGACACCTCCCACTAGAGCAGGCTGCTCAAGGCCTCATCCAGCCTGGCCTTAAACACCTCCAGGGAGGAAGCATCCACAACCTCCCTGGGCAACCCATTCCAGTGCCTTACCACCCTCACTGTAAAGAACTTCCTCCTAACATCCAGTCGGAATCTCCCCTCTTCCAGCTTAAACCCATTCCCCCTCGTCCTAACATTACTAGACCGTGTAAATAGTCACTCCCCAGCTTTCCTGTAGGCTCCCTTCAAATACTGGAAAGCCACTCTAAGGTCTCCTCGAAGCCTTCTCTTCTCCAGGCTGAAGAGCCCCAACTCTCTCAGCCTGTCCTCATAGCAGAGCTGCTGCAGCCCTCTGATCATCTTCGTGGCTCTCCTTTGGACCCGCTCCAGCAGTTCCATGTCCTTCTTGTGTTGGGGGCTCCAGAACTGCACACAGTACTCCAGGTGGGGTAAAGTAAAGAGATTCGAGTGTACACATTTTAAAAACACCCAGTAAGGCTGCACCTTTAGTACTTGTCCCTGTTTGTACTAACTTGTAGGAACTAGGAAATGAAAAGTCATATTTATTCAATTAATGTTTTCAGGTGACTTTGAAGAACCACATCTGAAACTCACAAGGTTTTACTGGAGAACTCTATCATTTAGGAAAATACAAACTTAAAGTGTGATTTTAATCAGACAATTTATAAACCCGGTTTTAATCTGATCTATAAATAATCACATAATTTAAGTAAATGACATGTAATTGTATGGTTAATAGAGTTGATACAAATATTTTGCTAGCTAAAAGGAAATCTTTCAGCTGTTGATTTCTATGAAGATTTCTTCCCTTGCTTTGTAAGTGTATTTTATACTAAGTCTCAATATGCGTATTCATTTAACTGTCTAAACATAATTTTTTACAGTATCACAGAATCACAGAATGTCAGGGGCTGGAAGGGACCATCAAAGTCTAATCCCCCTGCCAGAGCAGGATCTCTTATACCAGATCACACAGTAGTTCAGTGTATGCAATATAAGTTTGAAAACAGCTCTTAATAGAATAAATGTCACATATGACATTTTACTTAAATACTGATATTTATGTTTAAAAAACCGACATTTATACTCGAATGTTTATTAAGCTTCTCAAGTATGTTCTCCAACGTGTTTGTGATAGAAGTGCTTGTCTATGGCATTCACATAATTCAGTCCTAAAATGCCCTCTACTGGTCACAGTCAGCAGGTAGCTAGCAAAGAAAATTAAACATTTAAGGCTGAGAAAAATGATGTGATAATGTGAGTTACATCATCCAGCACTTTCCCCACCCTGGATTTTAAAGGAATTCATTCTTAAAGTTATTTAAGGTTTATGACTGTGTAATATGGAATAATTTAAAAAGTAAAATAATTAACTAGTGCTTGTTAGACTTAAAGATGTGTTTAAAGAAAAAAAAACTTCTTTTCTTGTGCTGGAATTAAAAGACTTTTGGCTGACATCATCTCCTTTTGCCCCACTCCAGGAAACAAATCATATTGTGTAACTGAAGCTAATAGATGTGCTGGGGAAAAATGACAAATTCTGACATAATCGTGGAGCATGAGGTGTCCAATGTGTAACATAACATTATAGCTAGGAGACAGCAAAGAATTTTAGCACTGATGTTCACTGATCTGTCAGAACTGCCTTCACTTACCCATTCTATGAAGTGTTGCCTCCAGTTTACCCAAAATAAGAAAATAGCATGACACCACTTCTCTTATGGAAGGATATTTTACAACAGTGTAATTAACCTAGGAAAATGAAATGAAACCTAGAAATATGTCCTATATATATTTTATGCCACTGTTCTTTTGTTTCTTAGTTATTAATGCTTTACTGAAATTTGTAGTGTCATTGTTACACAATTTATTTAATAGCACCAAATAGCTTCTTTGCTTCTGTCACAAGGCAAAAAAACACTACTTGTGACTTTTTAAAATTAATGATTCTCCTTTGTGACAGCAAATCCGATGTGACTATGCCTTTATCATAGACCACATAATAATGGGTTGCTGTAGATCACTACTGGGAACAGTCTGGATCTGTTGTCTTTATCCTAGATAAAATATTTATACACATTTGATAAGATTCCCTTGAGCCTTCTTTTCTGCAGACTGAACAGTCCCTGCTCCTTCAGCCTCTCCTCATATGACAGAAGCTCCAAGCTGTTAATCACCTATGTGGCCCTTTGCTAGACTCTCTCTAGTATATCTCTCTTGTACTTGGCAGCCCAGCATTGGGCACAGGACTCCAGACATGTTGCTCCTGCTGAGCAATAGGGAAGGATCACCTCCCTCAGCTTGCTGCAGTGCTCTTCCTTATGCAGCTCAGGAGGCTATTGATGCCTTTACCTTGAGGGCATATTGCTATAGTCAGCTTGGCCTCCACGTGATCCCTAGATCTTTTTCTTTCAATCTGCTTTGCAGCTGTTCAGCTTTGGCTCCTGGAGTTATGCCTCTTCAAAGAGGGGCTTGGCATTTCCCTGTGTTGCACTTCGGTGAGATTTCTGTCAGGATATTTCTCCATCTTTCTGTGATCCTTCTGAGTGGCAGCACACCTGTCTGGTCTATCAGTCATTGCTCCTGCTTTTGTATAATCTGCAAATGTGCTGAGGCTTCATTCTGTACCCCTTAGGTCACTGATAAAGGTATTAGACAATATTGTCCCCAGCATTAACTCCTAAGGCACACCAGTCATGACTTTGTCCTTGTGATCACAACTCTCAAGTCCAGCATTTCAGCCACTTTTCAGTCCACTTAGCTATACACTTATCTACTTCTTCAGTTTGCCAGTTTATCTTTAGTGTTAGATCATGCTAGATGTGGAATAGCAAACTCTAGGAAATAATATTACGTTTGTAGTGTGGTTTCTAAATTTTCTTGATGATACCACCATTGGCTGGGGACTCATTACTCCTAAAATACAAGAAGAAAAATCTCTTACTGATTTTATTGTATTTATTCAAGACTCTTTTCAGCTTTAGGTCATCAAATTCTGCTTTTGGTAACCTGCATTTTAATGAAATTGAGTAGTGAGCCAATTCTAGAAACTGATGTTTTGCAGAAATAGATTTGCTGTGGGCAATGGAGGGATTCTTTTATTCTCATTACTATAACTTGCTGTAGTGTGACCAATCCGGGTAAACTGACAGAAATACTCAGTGCTAGTACAGCCTTTCACCCTGTTGAAATGACTCTCTGATCTCTTCTGTATTTCAATGACAGATTTTGCTAAAATACTGCTCTATTGGTTCGTCATCAGGAGATATTTTACTCTGGAGACATGCCTTAGTCTGATGGATAAAATCTCTCTGATGGTAACAGCCTCTTGTTCAGTACAGGAGAAGTCCAAGCCTATAACTGTTTTCCTTTTTAACTCTTTCTATATGGTTGTCTTTAAGTGAAAGTTCTCATCTTTGCCACCTGGACTTGTTTTGAAAAATCCATTCTTTTTCTAAAAAAATCTACTGATATTTTCAGCAACTTATTTTTTCAAATAAACTTTAAAAAACAAGAACTGTGAAGTTAGGAAATCCTCATATTTTTTCAGAAGCACTGTTTGTCTCTGGATAAACTCACTTTTTTCATAGAATGAATTTCATCTATTGCTGGCAGATTTCTTCTTTAAATGATTTTCCTTTCTACATAATCTGTGCATGGTTTTTACATTGAGTCCTGTGTCATCCTTAAGTTTTATGTATAATCACAGAATCACAGAATGTCAGAGATTGGAAGGGACCCAAAGAGATTATCAAGTCCAATCCCGCTGCCAGAGCAGAATCATACAATCTAGCTCAGGTCACAGAGGAATGCATCCAGATGGGCCTTGAAAGTCTTCAGAGAAGGAGACTCCACAGCCTCCCTGAGGAGCCTGTTCCAGTATTCTGTGACCCTTACAGTAAAGAGGTTCCCTCTTATGTCGAGGTGGAACCTCCTGTGCTGCAACTTACACCCATTGCTCCTTGTCCTATCACAGGAGCAAGTGAGTAGAGGCTGTCCCCCCACTACTGACCCCCAGCCCTCAGATATTTATAGACATTTATTACATCTCCTCTCAAGTCTTCTCTTCTCCAGACTGAAAAGCCCCAGGTCACTCAGCCTCTCCTCATAAGGCCCCTAGTCATCTGTGTAGCCCTCCGCTGGACCCTCTCCAGCAGATACCTGTCCCTCTTAAACTGAGGAGCCCAAAAGTGAACGCAGTACTTAAGATGAGGTCTCACCAGGGCATAGTAGAGTGGGATAATAAAGGTGTCTCCAGGCGAGGGGAGGGGGAGGGGGAAAGAGGTTGGAACTACATGATTTTTTAAGGTCTGGCTCCCGACAGCTCCCAGGGATCCCACCACAGGGAGCAGCTGAGTTCAGCAACCAAGGTAGTGGCACCTCTGGAAAAACCTGTTTAATGAAGAGGAAAATTCTGCATGGTGATGTAAGGAGAAAAACCCTAATAAACATCTGTATGAAGAGCAGGGTCAGAGAATAAGTAGATGGAGGAGGTGTTCAGGTGCTGGAGCAGAGATTCTCCTGCAGGCAGGCTATGGAGGACCATGGTAGAGCACATATGTAGTCTTCAGCCTGTGGAGAGACCATGCTGTAGCAGGTATTCTGCATGACTTTTCTAAGGCTGCATATATAGGGCAATCGTAGCAAATTCTGAGCAGCCACTTCTTTCTGAACTCCATCGAGTTAAGGAGTTTGCACTGGTCACTGGCTTTCATTAATATCACCTTTAGTTCTACATAAACCAGGCAAAGTGTGTTTGAACTAGAACAGAAACACAGAATAACTAAAGAGTGTGTAAGCATGTGTGACATCAGGCCCCTTATATTGGTCACTGTCTGCAAGGATGGGATTAATTTCACTATTTCACTGAACTTTACCCTTCCATGCTTATAGCTGAGTTATGTCCAAGACACCCTTCATAGTCAATAGAGACTAAAAAATCCTCTTCTATGTTTCATTTCATCCTTAATCAGTGACTGAAGCAGGGCAAATGCATGATCCCTAAAAGCACCAGTTTCTCTTCACTGGCTAAATAGGAAGCCAGCTTCAGAAGTTGAGAAATTTGCATTGAAGAACAAAGATTGAGTTTTTAGTAGATGCAGGAAGGGAAGGTGATAAACAGAGTCTCTTCTGCTTTTAGTATCCACTATTCCTTCCCAGTTGTACAGGACTGAAACTTATTAGTCAGAGGGATTCCTTTCTTTCCCTTAATTCTGCAGCCAAGGAGAAAGCAAAAGGGGAAACTTTGGTCTTCTATACTCTCTAAGCAGCTGGCAGGCTCAGAAATGTGGATGTTTAATGTGGATAATACATAATGCTTACAAAATGAACCAGTGAAAATTTTTATGTACTTGTAATATAGATACATATATTACATTAAAAACCTATTTCAGACTTTAACACTCTGATATCCTTATATGCAGAGAAAGAAAATGTTATATTTTTGCCCAAAGTATGACAAGCAAAACAAGATGTGTGAAAAATTTCATAAGGAAAATCTACAAATACAGTTTTCCCTGTCTAATTCTGTTTTCTGGAATTGTTTATTAGGTTATATAATTACTGTGACCAAGATAGCTTCGGACTTGTATGTAGGGAAGATTAGTTGAACATTTCCAACCTTGTTTGCTATTTGTTTGATAAAACATGAAGTAGTAGGAGTTTTTTTGATGGTGTTTCCAAATGTAAAATTCTTAGGAATATATTCTGAGTTTAATATTTAATTTATAAATAGTCAGCAGTNGGGCTTGGTCTCTTCTCCCAGACAACCAGCAACAGGACAAGGGGACACAGCCTCAAATTGTGCCAGGGGAGGTATAGGCTGGATGTTAGGAGGAAGTTCTTGACAGAGAGAGTGATTTGCCATTGGAATGGGCTGCCCAGGGAGGTGGTGGAGTCACCGTCCCTGGGGGTGTTCAAGAAAAGCCTGGATGAGGCACTTAGTGCCATGGTCTAGTTGACTGGATAGGGCTGGGTGCTAGGTTGGACTGGATGATCTTGGAGGTCTCTTCCAACCTAGTTGATTCCATTCTATTCTAGTTGATTCTATTAATATAAAAGACTGATAGATATACAATTTTAATTCATGGCACTGTGATGCTGGTGAGGCTGTTTAATAGTTAGCTTTAAACCTCTGAATATTGGTGCCATACTTATCCATAACATTGAGTTCCCCATAAGTAAGCTTCAAATAGAGCTCTATGTATGGTGTCCTTGTTAACAGTGGAATACCAGTGTAACAAACTCATGCTAGCTGATAAATAAATTGCATCAGATTAAGTTCTCAGCAGTGCTGAAAAGGTTAAATTCATAGTGAACTTCATGAGCTGCAAAGAGAAGTATCTCTTTATTCAATTAACTACTTTTAGAACAATATAGCCTTTCCTCCTAGAAGACTAGAAGTAACATGGGCACAGGAAAAGCTCTCATGTCCTTGGATGACCTTCATGGATATTTATGCTATTGCAGTCGCTCTGCTTGAAATTTCCAGTATTATCAAACACCTGTCACAGAAGGTGATTTGGCCTTACCTACTGTCAATCTTCTCATGTTTCTGCTTTAATTGAATTTTAGTATGAAGTAGATATATCTGTGAAAATTCTGTTTGTTAGAATCCTATCTACAAATTGTCTCAGATATTTTAATTCAGAGGCTTTTAGGCACCTGCATATTAGATGATTCTCAGCTTTCAAAGCTGTATGCTAAGAGCAAAAATAAAGTTTGAAATAAAGATAGGGAATTTCAGCTTTAAGTTAAAGATTTTTTTTGCACAAACCCGTTATTAAATTTCCATCTTGCAGATGTAATATAATTTCCTTGTTAATGTCCCCATCTGCTTACATCTTACAGCCAGCACAGGTAAATTCATTTAATTCTCCTGTGCTTTCTCTTCTAACGTTATGCTGAGTTTTGATACGCAGAAGTCTTCATTAGTCTTGAAATCATAGAGTCATAGAATGGTAGGGTTTGGAAGGGACCTCTGGAGATCAAGTACAAACCCTGCATCAAATCAAGATCACACAAATTACATTAAATACAAGAAAGAAAATTTCTGTTTTCTCTTATTTATGCAGGTTTTAGATCTTCTTGCTGGGAACACTATTACAATTGTCATAATCTCTGATAATATCATGCAGAAAATAATCTGGATCGTGTTAATGGTGATTTCTTTGAATCCAAGTGCTGTAGATCTCTGAGTTGTGCTTTAATTTCTTTGAGAATTTCTTTTGCTTTCCATCAGCTTTCCATTACAGTGCAATTTTTTTTTTTTTGCTTTTTATTCTGTTAGCTTTATATTCATATTGCACATAAATTAACATCACCCCCAGATAGTCTTGAGGCACATTTAGGTTTTCTTTGAGTGTTTAGAGCATTACTGATTTTCTTAAGACTCCTGATTAGTTTAGGGTGAATGTGTGGGAAGAATGCTCTTCTGACTGTGAGCCTGATGCTAGCCACAATTTCATTCTCACTCTACTATTCTGACATGAAAATGTGTGTCTATTTTTCTTTCTCCTTATGTTTATCTATCCTGACAAAAGTCCCTCATTGCTAGCCTTAATAGTCTTGGGAATTTTGTTAGTCCAAGTTTGTAGGCAATTGTAGAATTAATCTTTGATCTCAACTTTGTGTCATCTCTTACTCTACAGCATTGTATAATTACTGTTTTCATGTAGTGTGTTTAAAATGCGGCTAAGAGCAATTGCTGTTAATTGACGTTAGGTCTATCAGCAATTTTTTCTCCTTTAGAAGTCATAATTAATGCTACTTGCTTTGAGTACTAATCCTCTGGCCTCCTTGAATATTTTATGACTCTGTTTTTACTCTTAAATTGCTTTTTGTCTGCTCCTGGCCATTGACATGTGCTTATTACAATGATTTTAAATTACATTCATCCAGGTCTTTTAGCAGAAGCACTATGTTGTGCTGTTCCAGAATCTGCTTTCACAGTTTGTTACACCTTAATAAAAAGTGGTTTTTGAGCCATGGAATTCCAATCAGTAATGCTTGCCACGAAGAGTAGGTTTCTTGATAGACATTCTTTTTAAAGGGGACCTTATTATATTTCTGTAACTTCACTGGTTTTATTTTTTTTGTGTATGTGTCTGGGTTTGTTTGGTTGTTTTTCTTTGTTTATTTATTTTGTTGGGGTTTGGGAGGTTTTTGGTGATTTTTTTGGGGGGGTGTGTGTTTTGTTTGTTTTGTTTAGTTTTGTTAACATACGACATCTAGCACAGCTGCAATTAAGATCTATTTAGCCCTACCATCACAGCAGGTGATGGTACCTGTGCTAGTGTATTGCAGATTCCTACTAGGGTATCTCCAGAGAAGAACTGCACTGTTATGTTTTAAATTATCTTTTAAATATCTTGACAACTTTTTTTCCTATTTTTCTACTCTTTACTGCCTTGTAATTTTATTTGTTTTACATCTTAAGCTCCTGAGATTAGAATAGAATAGAATCAACTAGGTTGGAAGAGACCTCCAAGATCATCCAGTCCAACCTAGCACCCAGCCCTATCCAGTCAACTAGACCATGGCACTAAGTGCCTCATCCAGGCTTTTCCTGAACACCCCCAGGGACGGTGACTCCACCACCTCCCTGGGCAGCCCATTCCAATGGCAAATCACTCTCTCTGTGAAGAACTTCCTCCTAACATCCAGCCTATACTTCCCCCAGCACAACTTGAGGCTGTGTCCCCTTGTTCTGTTGCTGGTTGTCTGGGAGAAGAGACCAACCCCCACTTGGCTACAACCTCCCTTCAGGTAGTTGTAGACAGCAATGAGGTCTGCCCTGAGCCTCCTCTTCTCCAGGCTAAACAACCCCAGCTCCCTCAGCCTCTCCTCTTAGGGTTTGTGTTCCAGGCCCCTCACCAGCTTTGTTGCCCTTCTCTGGACACGTTCCAGCACCTCAACATCTCTCTTGAATTAACGAGCCCAGAACTGGACACAGTACTCAAGGTGTGACCTGACCAGTGTTGAGTACAGGGGAAGAATAACCTCCCTCCTCCTTCAAAATCAGTTACCAGTGCAGCTCCTAGCCTTGTTACCACCTAAGTACCTGTTTATTGTCTTGCTCAGCTGCTATAACTTTCATGCTGTTGTCCACTGAGTAGTAGGGTCATGTTTTTGTTTTTGTTTTTGTTTTTGTTTTGCTTCTGACTTGTCCCATACGTTCTCAGAGTTCCCTACTGCTGGAATTCCTGCCACGTTGAGATAAAAAAATAATTACAAACATAATAAACGGTTTTGGTTTTCCACTGTATTACAGAGCAACTTAAGAGGACTGAACTTCAGTCTATATTTGATTGCCCTCATTTGTGACTAATTAAATATCATTTTTTACATGGCAAATGAGTATGGCTGACAGTGGTGACCAAATCATCTGAGCAAATATAGCTCAGGAATTTCTCTGAGGTGATTACATCATTTAACAGAGAAGTGCAGTAAAGGCAGGAGCTGATAGAAAACTGAAAATGTTCTATATAACTTAGATATCAGGTACCTTAAATTTTCTTGTTTTGGAAAAATGAAATCCTTGTGATAGCTGTAGTATTTTTATAGTGAATATTTTAAAGTTACCTTCTGTCCCATACTGAATTTTATACTAGAGGTCTGGAAGATTGTTAAACAAACTTCTCACACTGTGCTGCAGAGAGAGGTCTTTCTCCTGGCGCAGTTTTATAAGATGGATGTTAATAATTCCACAATACCTTTGCACTGCTGACTAAACTGAATTGGTTTGTTTTCTAATTAGCGTGTCTCAATCAGCATATTTAAGAAGGATTAAAAGAAAAAAAAAAATTGTCAAGTACAGTGTGTTACAAAGGCTTTAACTTCTAGTCTGATATATGTTGACTCTCTTCTAGTTCCTAGTGATGTCATATTTATGTATTTCTTGAGAAGCTCCATCAGCTAAAAAGAAGGATGAATATGTTAATTGAAATACAGGCTAAAGAAGATAATCAGAAAGGTTTTGAGTCATACAAATGAAAATTAATATATGACACTTTGTCCAACTTTTATGTCCTGTTTTGCCTACTGGATCTGTATGCTGGGATCTGTATACAACCTGAGACAGGCTTCTCCTTCTCTGGAGACTTTCAAAACCTGTTTGAATGCGTTCCAGTGTGACCTGCACTATATTTTATGGTCCTACTCTGGCAGTGGGGGTGGGTTTGATGATCTATGGAGGTCCCTTCCAACCCCCTAACATCCTGTGATCCTGTGATATGAGTTACATAAGACACATGTGCTTGTAAGGTCATGTATCCGTCACCTGATTTTGTCTAAGATTAGCAATCGTTCACTTGACAATCCTTCTGTAATTCCACACATTGCAGTGGGAACCTCAGATAGGTCCTGGACTGAACTATATGAAAAAAGGCCCTGAAATGGAAGTGTACATCTTAAATTCATTAATTTCATTGAATTTAAAACTTTTTAATGTTTGAGTGGGAGCAAAGTCATACCCTGACAGTTTGAAAATAATATAAAATGGGGGTTCAATAAATGCTTTTCCTCGTGGCTACCAGCATTGTTAGAAATCCTCTTTCTCAAACATTTTCCATTTCACTTGTTCCTATCTCAGATTAGACAACCCCAGTGGTGAAACAGAAATAAATGTCAACATTTTAAAAGCCTGAGCCCTTCTGAGATACATAGGTTTATATTTTGTGGTGCTACAATGTTAAGATCAGCCAGGTAGTTTTACTGCTCACTTCTTGGGAACAAATAAATCAATAAGGAGAGCACTTATAAAAGCACTTCAAAGTAGGTAAAACCGTAAAAGGGTAGGTAGCTGGTTTTACAATTTGATTTATTGCATGATAAACTTTGAAAGTTTTTTTTTGTTGGTTTAAATTGTCTTGAAAAATACCCATTTCTCCCTGTTATTTTAGTTTAGAGATTGGATTACAGGTGAATGCACATGCAAACTACCAATGTAACAAATCTGAAGAAAAATATGACTCAAAATTACTAAGCACACAGCGTTTACATGTGCACACAAAAGGAGAGCCTTGTGAGGAAGAGAGCCCTAGCCCTCCATCAATTTTATAATTGCAGAATCACAGAAACATTCAGGTTGGAAAAGACCCTGAGGATCACCAAGTCTGACTGTAACCCCTACTCTACAAGGTTCACCCTAAACCATACCCCCAAGCACCACATCCAAACAACTTTTTAACATATCCAACCTCTAAAGTTCTGTGATTGTATGAACAGTGAGAATTACTGTGTTTTGCTGAAAGTTTTCCCTGCCATCCAATCTGATTTCATACATATATATCTGTATCTATTTCCTTCCCTTATATCTCTGTAACCTTCCTTTTCCATAAATACCTTTTTTTTTGTTGTTGTTAAAATTACTTTTTTAACTTCCAAATCAGTGCAAGGCTGTTCTTTGGTTGTTTTATGCCTTTTACTCCTCTGCAACAGATATACAAAGAAAATATATGTTCAATAGGAAGATACTGTCTTTCAAAGCAGAGATTCAAAACAGAAAAGAAACTGTGAGGATATTTGATTATTGATTATTAATATAGAATCATAGAATCATAGAATGGTTTAGGTTGGAAGGGACCTCAAGGATCATCCAGCTCCAACCCCCTGCCACAGGCAGGGACACCTCCCACTACAGCAGCTCGCCCAAGGCCTCATCCAGCCTGACCTTAAACACCTCCAGGGAGGAAGCATCCACAACCTCCCTGGGCAACCTGTTCCAGTGTCTTACCACCCTCACTGTAAAGAACTTCCTCCTAACATCCAGTCTAAATCTCCCCTCTGCCAGCTTAAACCCATTCCCCCTCGTCCTAACATTACTAGACCGTGTAAATAGTCCCTCCCCAGCTTTCCTGTAGGCTCCCTTCAAATACTGGAAGGCCACTATAAGGTCTCCTCGAAGCCTTCTCCTCTCCAGGCTGAAGAGCCCCAACTCTCTCAGCCTGTCNGACCCCCAGGTCCTTTTCCTCAGGGCTGCTCTCAGCCATTCACCACCCAGCCTGTGTCTGTGCCTGGGATTGCACCCACCCAGGTGCAGGACCTTACACTTGGCCTTGTTAAACGTCATGAGGTTGGCCTGGGCCCCACCTCTCCAGCCTGTCCAGGTCCCTCTGGATGGCATCCCTGCCCTCCAGCAAGTCAGCTGTGCCACACAGCTTGGTGTCATCTGCAAACTTGCTGAGGGTGCAATATATTTGATTTCTACAGTTTAATGTGGCTGTTCATGCCACTGTGTTGGCTTAATAACAGTTACGTTTTCTCTCCCCATTGAAGAGATGAAGGAAACCCACTGAAGAGATCTAGGTGTGTGTGAAATCAGTTTCTAGCACAGCAGTTGTATCTGCAATACTGTTTTAGGGTCACGAATATGAAGCTCTGGACACACATAGAAATGCTCTGCATGTTTAAGAGTTTATAATCTGTTTATGTAGAATATAGAAATGGTCAATGTGTAAAGAATGAAAGCTTGATTACACAGTCTCACAGTATCACCAAGATTGGAAGAGACCTCATAGATCACCAAGTCCAACCCGTTACCACAGAGCTCAAGGCTAGACCATGGCACCAAGTGCCACGTCCAATCCTGCCTTGAACAGCTCCAGGGACGGCGACTCCACCACCTCCCTGGGCAGCCCATTCCAGTAGCCANTCACCTCAGATTGAAGTCAGTGAAAAGACTACACAGTTCATAAGAATTATGCTTTATCCACTGGTTCATGTCCCTTCCCTTGTAAGTGCATTGGAAGTGTAGTGCAACAATAGTGTGGGAAACAAAGAACATCAAGTCATTCAGCTAGTGAATACATTAAAAGCATTTGAAACACATTAGTGACAGAACTGAGTTTAAGAGCATCAGTATTTGTTTTGCCTGCAGCATTTGCACAATTAGTGCTTGTCTGCCTGGATAATTAAAGAAGTGTTAATTGTACCAATTAAGAATGAGAATCTGATTCATTGCTCTTTGTTACTCTCCAGGTCAAAGGAGATGAAATAGGAAAATACAATCTAAAGACAGTTTAAGCTGAAATAGTTCTTTGCAATTTAGGCGTTTAATTAAAAGCTTTAAAGTTTAATTAAAAAGTTAAATCATTTGTCTGTTTCTATGCAAAAACTCAGTGCTTTTGTGTTTGGCTCAATTATGTAACATAAAGCACAGTGAGATAAGTATACTATTTTTTGGTCTGCAGTTATAACATTTTTCATGCATAACAGCACAACATATAAAAATGTATTCCGAGTACTAGGAGCAAATAGATATATTGTTCTATTAAGCACAGTGCAAGAATAAGTTTAAATCTAAAAGGAATTCTTTTTTTTTTTTGAGGGGGGTGGGGGTGATACAAAGACAAAAAGCCTTTTATGAGGTAGTGAAAATAATGAAGAGTAAACTTGAAATATTTTTCTATTATATTTTAAACTTTCAAAATAGCAACCTTTTGCATAGGTATAATGGTAATAAACACGCAGCCACACATCATGGAAGAATACTAAAGAATGAGGTGTCAGTGGGAACTATTTAATCAGCACTGTTTCTGAGGTCCTAGTTTCAACAAAATGAAGTAGTGGGATTTAAAATTCAGAAATATGTGGGTTTGTCTCTAACTTATACTTA
Source organism: Tricholaema leucomelas (assembly GCA_013400475.1). NCBI lineage: Eukaryota > Metazoa > Chordata > Aves > Piciformes > Lybiidae > Tricholaema lacrymosa > Tricholaema leucomelas. The sequence goes on from WAAF01008533.1 coordinate 372,281, forward strand.
CCTTTTGAAAAAGGACTGGCAAACCGAGTAACAGATTTGTGAATGTCTCAGAAATTCAGAAACACTCAGAACAAATATAGCTGGGAGTGGAAGTGAATAAATTCTGGCTAGAATTAAATAAAAGCCTACTTAACTCTTCCCTTTGAAAGTAACAGGAGATGCTAGCTAATACTTAATTATATTTGTTAGGCTTAGGAATAAGAAAAAGTTCTTATAAAGCATTTTTTTTTTGCGTCAGTGTTCATTTTGACAAATATCCTTTTCCTGAACTATCTCATAAGTGAGATTAAATGGTCAATTGAGTGTTTTAAAGTACTCAGATTAGCTCTCTCCAAGGTAATTCTTATCTAGATGAGACCAGTCCAAATTGTAGACATAAACTGGAATGGATCTGTGTATAGTTGAACTGTGCACTCTTTGCAGATAATGCAGATTTACTGAGCTGCATTAGAAAAAGACAAGTTCAGTGGACTGAAAAATGTTATCCCACGTATTGTTGTCTTCAATGCCATGTCCAGTTCTGGATTTGTGGTTAAATTGGGATGTGAAGAAACTGGAGATGAGATGCCTATGAAAATGGTTTGGGCCCAGAGTACCACTTATAAAATGAGTGTGCAAGATCTTTGCCTCTTTACTGTGGTGAAAGGGAGGCTTGAAAGCAGTCTAGTGCCTGCTTACAATTATCAGTATTGTAGCTACAAGGACAATTGAGGCAAATTCTTCCTGATAGTGCCAGATGATGTAAAAAACTGAAATGGCTATGAATTGTGTTTTAAGAAGTTCAGAATGAAAACACTTCTGTAATATTGAGGAAGCAGTGGAACAGGTTGCCCGTTGTGAGTCTGAGCTTGCTGATGCCACCTGGCCATGGAGATTGGACTCTTAACCTGAGATAAAACATCTGATTAATACCCAGTCACTGAAATAGTGTGTGCTAGGGACCACTCCTGTAAGGCAGCATGTATATGGCTGATCCAGATTTGGTACTTTTGTATGTAGTCCTGCCACTATCCTGTCAGACCGTATGCTCCTAGACTGTCTTGTTTGCTTTCATACTGTACTCCTTGTAATCAGTACTTTGCCTCACTTTGATCTCAGAGAAACATTAATCTGATCAATTGTCACACAACCTTCATGTAATTTCAGGGATTTTGAATTAACATTCACCAACACACACCCCAACAATTAAAATTATGTCTTCTGGTTGCATGGGGTTTAGAGGAGGGGACTCCACAAGGGGTTTAGAGGAGACATAGTCAAGTGTGATGTAACCAGACTCTGCCACTGGCAGGTTCAGAGTTCAGTCTCTGGGCTGTTTTTGTTCTTGTTGTTGTTTATTAATTAAGAAATTATGATAATCACTGGCAGAATTCTGGAATGTGATTTACATCAGGCTTCTGCTATTTCCACTGTCTTTTCTATGTGAGATTAGAAGATATTTCATCCATTCCTATCACTACTTGAATTCTTTATTTTCTGGCTGCCCAGCTAGAGTACTTTAGGACTATTTGAACAAAAATTCTCATACCTACAAATAGCTGTTCCTTGAGAATCTAAAACTCTGCTTGATGTGTTTTTAGGTGAGACATGTGGTAAAGTGCCCAAAGCAGGACCTTCTTCATTGGCTCCCAATTTCTCCATTTATAAAATAAGGTAATTTCTTTTACCATCTTCAAATAATTCATATGATAAGTACTATAAAAGCATTTGAAAATATATATTTTTTCCAGAGCGAGCCTTTTATCATCCTTAGTAATACAGCAAGACATATATACACAAATTATTTAAGAACAATTCATCAAGTAATCACTCATAAAGGCTGAGATTTTAAAAAGTGCTATACAGATGTCTGTGCCAAAATACTGTATGTCCATATGCTGGCTGAATTAAGACTGCTAACAACAGCATTAATTGTGGCATATCCTAATTTTTAAACAAAGGTTGTTAACCATTATAACATATTTACAACTGTAGTCTTGAGAACATAAAGAATATGTTGGAATGGAGGGGTAAGTAATTGATGCAAGATGGTATTTTTTCAGAATTAATACTGTTTATTAATTTTTTATATTTAGGAGTCTCACTCCCTTGACCACTAATTTTAATAATAATCAGGTTTTCTTGCAACAGTCATGGAAACATTATACAGAGGAATAATATAGGATCTAGAACATTTAAGAAATAATTAGCAAAATTATCACAGTATTATAGTATCACCAAGGTTGGAAGAGACCTCATAGATCATCAAGTCCAACCCATTACCACAGAGCTCAAGGCTAGACCATGGCACCAAGTGCCACGTCTAATCCTGCCTTGAACAGCTCCAGGGATAGCGACTCCACCACCTCCCTGGGCAGCCCATTCCAGTAGCCAAACATATTAATGATATAAACATTAATTGAACTGGAAGAGCTTCTTGTTTTCAATATACCACTTGCCCACTAGATGGATGCCTTTCTGCTTATGGCAGAAGACAATCGGTGAATTACAAGAGGCTTTAAATATTAATCTCTGGACTTGCGGGGCTAGCCACCATTTCAGACAGTACCCACAACACTCTCAGGGAATTTTTTCCGTATATTGTCAGCTGCTGACGCTTCTGATTCTTCCCAGGCTTCACAGGCTGCTGGGGAAAGGAGGCAGATGATCTCTGACCTGCTCATGATTTTTCTGGATGACCTGTGTGTCCCTTCCAGGGCTCCTCATCTTGGCAGGTGTAGGCAGGATGTCTTGCAATGTGCAGTCTTAGCACGATGTCACTTAGCACGAGGCCACTTGTGTGGAGGCATTTAGAGTCTGTTTGTGGTAAACTTGAGGCATGCAGTTTCCAGGCAATTCAGTAGAGCTAACTTATAGCTTAGAAACATGTATGGGATAAAAATGAATCACTTCCCTAGTTTTATCTACTGTCAACATCAAGATTCAAGTGATATTTTTAAATATTAATCTTCTCTGTAAAGTCTGTAACCAAGTGGCTGGAGTTATGTTTTATATATGATTAATCCTGCTTTCTCTATGTTTTCCAAGCAAGTTAATTATATTCACGGACTTTCATCACATTATTCAGTTGGAAGGCCTTGATTATGCATTACATATCAGTATTTCATAACTAAACATTCAAGATAAGTACTGTACCCAAATGTGAGATGAGATTTTTAAGTCTTAAAGTTCTAAACATACATGTGAATCATAGTGTGAGTGTTTTCTTAGTTAGAAATAACTTACCCAGCATCAGGGTAGACTTTGTGTTCTGTTGCATACTTCTGAAATTGTTTCACATGTTTGCTCATGTCAGAGCTAATAATGAAATCAATGCTGAGGATATCAATAAAAAAAAAAAAATTCCCAGGAGTTAAATATATATTAAAAAATCTTTCTGAGACTATCAATTAACAATAACCTAAGCTAACTGTGATTATACACAATCATGTAGAGCATTCTATAGGTTAACCACTCTCTTTATCTGCACGGCATTCTACAGATTTTAGTACAGACAAATTTAGTCCAGGGAAGCTGAGTAGTTCTTTCTGTCAGGTAACAGTTAAATAAAAAATGATCATTTCTGCATCTTTGTGTGTTAAAAAACCAAACTGTTTACAGACTTGTCAGGCTACATGCTAAGCACTGGGAAAAAAATCAAAACAACAAACCTGGTGTACAATAAGCAACTCATTGCCCTTCAGGCTAGCAGATTGAAGACAGATCTGTATACAGATCCGATATACATCATCTGTGTGAAATTTTGGTGGTCTTTCATCAAGTCAATTGTTCTCATATCTTCATGTTCAGACACTATTATGGACATGTTTCTGGAATTTCTTCTCTAAAGAAGAGAAGCTTTGAACTCTCCTGCTGCATTGAAACATGTCAGAAATCTGTAAATATTGACATTTCAACCTATTTATTCCAAGGTTGGTCCTGGGATAGTTTGTCTACTATTTGACATTGTATTGCTTGCTCCAAAGTTAAAATATGCTTATTTAACTTTAACCATGGAGTTTAAGATGAGTTTTGTAATGAGTGTCCATATATTGGATGGAAATGGCAAGTGGTTAATGTAAGACTGCACTAGCGCTATCATACGCTATCATATTGTGGTGCTACCTGCTTAGTAGTTAAGACTAAAACACTCCAAATCCAAGACGTGTATTTAGCTTTTTTGATCTCAGTTGTTATTGTGTCACATCTTTATCACTTGCTTTTAAGTACTTACTACTTTACCTATATACTAAGTACCTTCCAATTCAAATGTAAGCTGTGCTTTCAATTGTTATACATTCTAGTGAAGCTATAGCGGAGTATTTCAATGTCTGGACCTTCATTGTCATCCCTTTGATGACAAAAGGAGACCTGCATAGTGACCTGTTGTTTATCTGTGGGTTGAGAAGCTGGGGTATATCATTGTTTCTACTGCTCAGTTGCTTTTCTACCGGGATTGCTACTGCCGTTGTCTGCACGTGGGACTCAGACTTTCCACCGATGACAGCAATAGATGTTGAGCTTGGTTTAGTGGTAGATGTCACATAGCGAGAATCACTTAAGTCAGGCAGACTGGATTACCTCCTACTGGTTTTCAGAAAAATCTTCAGGATCTGTGCATTATCACTGAAGCTATTTTCAGTAGACTGCATTGCCCTACTGGGGCAAAGCTATTAAAATTTTCATTTAAAGAAGTACCTAAGTTAGAATGAAAGCCACACAAATGCTCTTTTTCTAGGCAAATCCAATATGTAAAATCATTATTAGCATATAGTAGTAGAGTAGCATATCTTCCTATTAAAATAGAAATAAGAAATAACTTCCTCTTGGAAAGATAAGCTCCAGGGTTTACATGCGTCTTGTGAATTGCTTTTTTGTAGTTGTTGGTATTTGCTTTCTTCCTGCATTGACTCAGAATAAATACACGTTTTGCATGCTGTGTTCTTGATTGCGTGCTCGGCTTCCTAATAATAGATGGCATAACAGGATAATAATGGTAATGTACCAACACTAACACATTCCTTGTAGGTGCAATTAACCATCTATGCAGATGAGCTATCAGACTGCTGTTCTGCGTTAATGTTGTGTAATCAGATGTCTTATACGCTTAGCTCTGGTCAACGGTGATAAAGCAGTCTTAGCTATTGGGTCTTAGAACAATGTTTGGACACGTGGAGAAAGAGTAAAATGGGTTGTGGTATTAAAGAGCTGGAACAGTATGAAAGGAAAAGTGAAGTGGCTTTTATGGAACTGTAGGACAAACTACGGGATGTCCTTTCGTACATCTGACACTTAAGATGCCTCCAGGAAGTGACAAGGTAGACAAAGGACAGTGGGATATGTGAGAGCAGAGAACATGCCTTTGTCTTTTCTGCTATTAGTGTTCCTAGTAAATGTCCTATTTCTTTCGTATTTTGAAATAGTTTATTAAATTACATGAAATTGCACCTATTTTGAGTTCAAACAGGCACTCAGAGAAATAAATTGTGCCATTTGTATATGGTTCTTGCCTTTATGTTGCTAGTTGTACAAGTTTCTGTGATTTCTTTTTGATGGTCATTTTTGAAAGTTGATGTATAAAATGTTAAATTGTATATTGAAATAAACAGAAAACCTTGCTGTAGTTAAATGTGGTTTAACCCCAGATGGCAACTACGACCCACACAGCCACTCACTCCCCCGCAGGGGATAGAAAGGAGAATCAGAAGGCTAAATAAAAAGAAAATTAGTGGGTTGAGATAAAGACAGTTTAATAGCTAAAGCAAAAGCCATGCACACGAGCAATACAAAAGAAGGAATTTATTCATTAGTTTCCATTGTCAGGCAGGTGTTCAGCCATCTCCAGGAAAGCAGGACTGTGTCACTGTGATGGTTTGGGTATCCCCCGCCCCCCC
>WAAF01008534.1:8647-38619 GCA_013400475.1 Tricholaema leucomelas
CTTGAGGTGAGGAGAAAGTTCTTCACTGAGAGAGTCATTGGCTACTGGAATGGGCTGCCCAGGGAGGTGGTGGAGTCGCCGTCCCTGGAGCTGTTCAAGGCAGGATTGGACGTGGCACTTGGTGCCATGGTCTAGCCTTGAGCTCTGTGGTAACGGCTTGGACTTGATGATCTGTGAGGTCTCTTCCAACCTTGGTGATACTGTGATACTGTGATATTTTCTGGTTCAGGTAGCATGAAAGTACACACACTAGCCCTAGTTTTTTTTGTGGTGAAAATGTTCAGGGAAAGTCCAAATGGAGAGTCCAAACTGAAGCAACCAACTATTGGTTTTAGGTGAAATGGGTGTGTAAAAGTGCTCATTCAGCATTAAGGCTGAACCAACTTTTTATTAAAGAAAATACTTTTATTTAATGGGTCAGAAGAAAAATGTACCCTGGGAAGAATTCTTCAACTCATTTAATCTGTGATTAATGGATTTCTGGATAAAAAGATTTTCTGAACTATCCATGACACAGGAACCCACAATCTCCTGTGAAAAAGAAAGGAGGCAGGAGAGGATACAGAAACTGAAAAAATCCACCATTAGAGCTGAGCTCTGACAAACAGGCTCACTGCTAATGCTCATTGTTTTAGCACTCATCTGATAAAAGCTTGATATTTTTCTCAGAGCTTCCTTTCTTGTAGTCTCATGAATACAAGACAATATGAGACTGACTAATTTTTTTTTTCCCCTGAGTAATTTCCTCAGTTTTCATCTGGCCTTTGCCTGGTGTACTCTACAAAATAATACATCAGTCATGCTGGTACTATAAAAATTGATAGGTCTTCCACACAGCATTCAAAAAAATTGCTGGTTTATGATGTAGTCTCACTCTGTTGGTCACCTGAATCTATGATGTTTGATCCATGGGGGCTTGGTCACAAAGGGTTAATATTTAGTCAATTCTATAGATATTTGTAGGAATTCACTTCCCCAGGAGACAACTGCATGGTAAACACTGTTATAGCTCTTCTTTTCTCCTGTCTGCAGGATAGAAGAGGGAAGAAAATGGATTAAGGCCTTACAAACTCTCACCACAGGAATCAAAAAAATTAATGTAGTGAAGAGTTTGGAGAATAAATCTTGCAGTGTGTGTAATGCTGTCTCCATTTTGTGACTTGAAAGGCAAACATTTCTAAGGTTTCCATACCAGCTTGTCTCTTGAACTTGTTTCAGTTCTTAAATGTCTTGACACTGAAGGTTTGGGGTTCTTTTTAGTAGTCATATTGTTTTTAACCAACTTTAGAAGTTTTCTTCAGTAGTTTTTTCAGACAACTTGCTTGCTTTAGATAGTAGAGTATCCGTATATATTGGTATTCCACTACTAGTAGGAGTAGTTGTTTGGAATGTTAAAATGAGTATGTTGTAACTGTGACAACTTCAGAGCTCTCTGATGTGAAACTAAGTCTTTTAACTGCTAGTCTCTTGGAACATCACAAGTTGCATCGATTCATTCTCTTCTAGAGTTACTCAAAAGTGTGTACATCAGTCCCTCCTGGTCAACTCCGCTCTCACTCTCAATGTGCTGGGTAGGGAATGATGCAGATGTAAAATGTTTCCTTTCTACTGCATAGAACATTTTATCACTATACTCTCTCAACAACTCTGGTGCTCTTGTTCTAAGACACTGCATCCCTCAATTTTCTTATCAAATTCCTATTTGAAATTATCCATTAAACAATTGAAAGCCATTCATTTGCAGTGAAATGTTAAAGGCAAAACCAAAGCTGCAAACCACATCTTGACATCTTCATTGATGTTTAAGTAGTTTAATTAAACTCTGCATCTCATCTGCTTTGTCTTGTATGGCCAAAGCAGTAAAAGCCACTTGCTAAGTAAAAGAAAACTGTCAGCCACTCTAAGAGTAAGTCAGCCAGAGCATACTCAGTTTCTCAGTCAAATACGCTGCCTTTTATTTACATTAAATTAGAGAGTCTTAGATTTCAAGTTTGAGAATGTGTAAAAATACTGTATCTCATCTGCCTTTAACAGAAAGAACAATGCAGGTCATCTTGAGTGGCCCATAGCACCAGATTGAGTAAGTAGTGATAAAACACATGATAATATATGCTCAGATTCTGACCCTTCTATGTACAGACAAAGATGCACAGTCTTTTACCTCTGAATCACATTGTTAATTTTTACCTAAACCTGGTTGTTATTTTACTGAATTTTAAAATGTGTTTTCTGATAAAGTGCTCTGTGGAGCAGTGCAATGGCACAGGACAGCTAAACCAGAATATTTAGGCAGCAACTGGACAGAAGAATCGAGTGCACCCTCAGCAAGTTTGCATGTGACACCAAGCTGTGTGGCACAGTTGACTTGCTGGAGGGCAGGGATGCCATCCAGAGGGACCTGGACAGGCTGGAGAGGTGGGCCCAGGTCAACCTCATGACATTTAGCAAGGCCAAGTGTAAGGTCCTGCACCTGGGTCGGCACAATCCCAGGCACAGATACAGGCTGGGTGGTGAATGGCTGAGAGCAGCCCTGAGGAAAAGGACCTGGGGGTCTGGGTTGACGAAAAGCTCAACATGAGCCGGCAGTGTGCACATGCAGCCCAGACAGCAACCCTGTGCTGGGCTGCATCAAGAGAAGTGTGGCCAGCAGGGCAAGGGAGGGGATTCTGCCCCTTTACTCTGCTCTCCTCAGACCCCACCTGGAGTACTGTGTGCAGNAGCAGCCTGCTCTAGTGGGAGGTGTCCCTGCCTGTGGCAGGGGGTTGGAGCTGGATGATCCTTGAGGTCCCTTCCAACCTAAACCATTCTATGATTCTATGATTCTATCATCCAAATAAGAAGTGAGGAAGCAACTACAAGTGCCTTTATGCTTGCAAATTCAAGGGAGCAGTACTCCTAATGAAAGGGGCAAGAAATTGAGGACAAACTAAGAACAGAAATTTCCTGACTCGACATGGCTGAAAATATAACAGAGTATCTGATGCAATGACTGGCTTGAGAGCAGCCCTGAGGAGAGGGACATGGGGGTGCTGGTGAATGAGAAATTCAATATGAGCCATCAGTGTGCTCTTGCAGCCTAGAGAGCCAACCAGAGCCTGGGCTGCAGTGAGACAAGTGTGGGCATCAGCGTGAGGGAAGTGATCATCACCTTCTGCTCCTGACTGGTGAGACCCCACCTGGAGTACTGCATCCAGTTCTGGAGCCACTATTACAAGAGGGATATGGATGTGCTGGAAGGTGTCCAGAGAAGGGCCATGAGGATGATCAGAGGGCTGGAGGTGCTCCTCTATGAGGAGATTGAGGGAGTTGGGGCTGTTCAGTCTGGAGAAGAGGAGGCTCCCACGTGACCTTATTGTGGCCCTTCAGTATTTTAAGGGGGGCTACAAGAAAGCTGGAGAGGGACTTTTTAGGATGTCAGGTTGTGATAGAATTGAGGGTAATGGAACAAAGCTAGAAATGGGTAGATTCAGATTGGATGTTAGGAAGGAGTTCTTCACCATGAGGGAGGTGAGACCCTGGAATGGGTTGCCCAGAGAAGTGGTGGAAGCCCCTTCCCTGGAGGTGTTTAAGGCCAGGCTAGATGAGGCTCTGGACAGCCTGATGTAGTGTGAGGTGTCCCTGCCCATGTCAGGGAGGTTGGAACTGCATGATCCTTATGGTCCCTCCCAACCCTGACTAATTCTATGATTCTATGATAGCTATTGCACTTCACCTGCTCTGCAATGTTTTTGTCTTTAGGCCTTCCGTTCACAGCTTTTCAGGACTGCTGAGGTGATTGTGCTGCCTTCAGAAGTGCCTTCTGGGACCATGGAATTTCTGTGTAAAGAGATCCTTTAATTGTATGCCCTGGAAAATTCCCTGTTAAAGATCCATTTCTTACTCTATATTGTTTGCTGAATTTAATTAATAAATATGATGAGTTTTCTTACTTGTAGCTATTACTCATGTGGTTAAAATTCTGCCATTTACCCACTATTCATGCCACGTCCCAAGAGCATCTGAATGAGGGGAATTTAAAAAATCATCATGTAGTTTTAAATGTGTAGGGAATATTTCCTCCTTTTTCACCCATATCTGTATTTCCACAGATTTTTATGTGCTTCAGAGTAATCTTGAAGCATTTGTTTGGCTGTTTGGTTGTTTTTTTTTCTCTCTGGGAGCAGAACTCAGCAGATTGTCAGATCCCATCTCAAATTGAGATGAGATTGAGGCTGCCATCTTAAACTGCCTACCTGTTGAGTTTGTGGTGTGTTAGGAATCACCTATGCCAGCTAAATAAATGCTCCTTTGATCTGGGAAAGTTGTGGGCTGATTTTCTCGGTCTCGTGATCCTGATGCCTTCCAGTGACCTCAATAGTGATGAGCAAGCACACCTGCTAATGCATTTTTATTTGAAGAAACTTCAAAATTAGCATGTAAGAGCTTATCTTTGGGATCTTGTTTTCAAGCATGTAGGTTTTGCTATACATCCTTTTGAGAATTTTAACATGTAAGTTTCTAAAGGGTGCAGTTAGAGTGTACAGAACACATTCCTGTTGACCTTTGGTTCACATCTTATGAAACTTCTAGATTGATTATGTAACCTTAATTACAGTGAGGAACATTGGCCTCTGAGCAGCCTCAATGATTTTCATGAGAATTCCTATTCCGCTCTGTGCTGTTCATCATTTATCATTATACATTGTTTTAATTTCTAAGTTTTCCACAACAGTGCTGTGGCTGTTGGTGTATACAAGATGCTGGTGCAAAGTCAGATATTCAGTTGTAAGAAGAAAGAGTTAGATTTTTGATTGTTTGTTTTGTTTTAAATAAAACATGCTGTGGCCCTGTGGGAATGTTCCTGGTCACAGATGCCTCCTCATTTTGAGAAACCAAGGAGATATGGACAGAGGAGTTGAGTGCACCCTCAGATAATTTGAAGATGACACCAAACTGTGTGGCACAGTCAACTTGCTAGAGGGAAGGGATCCACTCAGAGGGACAGGCTGGAGAGGTGGGTCCAGGCCAATCTGATGAAATTCAACAAGGCCAAATGTAAGGTCCTGCACCTGGGTCAGTGTAATCGCAAACACAAATCCAGGCTGGGTGGCAAATGGCCAAGAGCAGCCCTGAGGAAAAGGATCTGAGGGTCTGGGATGATGAAAAGCTCAACATGAGCCAGCAGTGTGAGTGCAGCCCAGACAGCAACCGCATGCTGGGCTGCAGCAAGAGCAGCATGGCCAGCAGGGCAAGGGAGGGAATTCTCCCCCTTTACTCTGCTCTCCTGAGAGTACCTCACCTGGAGTACTGTGTGCAGTTCTGGAGCCCCCAACACAAGAAGGACATGGAACTGTTGGTACGAGTCCAAAGGAGGGCTGCAGCAGCTCTGCTATGAGAACAGGCTATGAGAATTTGGGCTCTGCAGCCTGGAAAAGAGAAGACTTCGAGGGAACCTTGTAGTAGCCTTCCAGTATCTGAAGGGGGCCTACAGGAAGGCTGGGGAGGTATTTTAATGACAGGATAAGGAGTAATGGGTTTAAACTGACAGAGGGGAGATTTAAACCGGATGTTAGGAAGAAGTTCTTTCCAGTGAGGGTGGTGAGACACTGGAACAGGTTGCCCAGGGAGGTTGTGGATGCTTCCTCCCTGGAGGTGTTCAAGGTTAGGTTGAGCAACCTGTTCCAGTGGGAAGTGTCCTTGCCTATGGCGGGGGGTTGGAACTAGATGATCTTTGAGGTCCCTTCCAAGCTAAAGCATTCTATGATTCTATGATATGAATATCTTGCTTGGCATTAATAAAGATTTGCCTAGGCAGATCTGTCTGCTCTGCTCACTACAGTTAGCCTCCTCAAAAACGTTTTTTTGGCTATGCTTTCATCATCCCCATGAAAGTGCCTGATTATCAAGTCTGAGGCTGTCCTGATTGCCCTCTGATTCTCTGGCCTGTACTGGATCCTGACATGGGGAACATGGAAATGACCATTGAGGAAAAGAAGTGGTAAATTAAGTATTATTTTTTTTATTTATGGAGGATAAATTCCTTCGTATAGCAACTCACATCTATTTCACAGACCCTCACCGGTTTTGTGAGCGTATTTTGTGCTGCTGCGGATGGCAAAATTATAATGGTAAAAAATAAAACAACAAACCAACATTTAGGTGATTTTCTTCTGAGGATGACACAGCTTGACAGGCATGGGAATAGAGAAAAATATTTTTTGAAAGAATAATACATTTCCACCTCTTTACTGAGAATAAAGAAACAATATACCTTTGTCAGCCAACAGATGAGAGACCAGTGGATGACAAACTTAGAGCTGTATTTCAAATGTGTTTTGTTATGTAAGGAATATATGTTGAAGCAAAGTACTTCTATTTTATTCATCTTGCTTGTGAATAGAAGAAAGAAATGTAAAGAAATACTTTTAAAGTTTAGAAAACTCTGGAATTTGGTAACTAACATAGCTTTAAATGGCTAATCTTTTCCTACTGAGGACAGTGCTATTTGAGTGGGATGTTACAGCTTTGCTCAGGACTGTTATTACAAACATTGATTTAAAACACTGTCATGCCATTTGTAAGAATGTAGAAGGATTTCTTTCTGTTTCTGATCTTATTTTGCTCTTGGACCAATTCCTTTCAGATCAGATGTGCAATACATTCCTGTAGAACTGGAATGAAATATTGAGGGAGAAAGGTAATGCTGAACCAGCTTCTGCTTCCACAGGCACTAAAGTCAAGAGCTTTTGACCCCTCAGCCAAAGGTAAGTATAGCATTAACTTGATACCTACTGAAATCTGTCAACTGATTTCGGTGGATGTGGAGCATCCTGCCATCAGGACATCAGTGTTCTCAAGACCTAACAAAATAAGAAGATAAAGGAATGCTTGTCTGAAGCAGAAAGTAATCAAACAGCAACAAAGGGGTGTGATTTGATCCGTTCAGGAAAGAAGGGCAGATATAGACAAACTTTGGCTTTGAAGGTTGTGGCTGACCTCAACAGAACTGAGCTAGATTAAACCATGCACACAATAAGCAGATGAGTTAAAATGCACTAACAGTGTGGAAATTCCACAGTATTTGGCATAGCAATTGTTTAGTCGTGCACATTAACATCTGCCACTATGCGTATTTGTTTTGCACTGGCTCCTGTTGTGCTGCTTCATGCATACATTGTATGGGGCCAGAAGGGAACAGGGTAGACAAACCACTCCTGATGTCTGTTGTCCTTCTCCTGGCAAGTTCTTGGAATTACTGAAAGATGCAATGTGTCTTCATCTTACATTGAGCTCCCCCACTGCCTTGCATATATTTGTACTTTGCTTTCTCCAATAACAAAATGTTGAATCGCTTCAAACACACATTTCCTTGTATTTTCTGACTGTGGATTTTTGGCTTCCAACAGTACGTGGTAATTTCAGCCAAGAAAGAAAATAATATCCTTTAGATATGATGTTCCACTAGTAAAGAGTCAATTTTCTTTATCCAGCTGCAAATTGTTTTGGACTGTGAATTATGCAGATTGTGCAATAAAGGCATATAATACTCATGTCACATGTCCCTAGAAAATAGATCTGTTTTATGGGGATATAACTCAGTTTGAATATGGTCCTTGGTATTCTTCACTGGTCTCTATCAATTCATTAGTATTTAAATTTATGTTAATTTCATCAAGGTGTGAAAAGATCTTTTTTTGCATATACATGAACTAACAATATTACTATTCAACCAGCTATTTTCCTTTTTTCACCCAGGAGAAGCTTGTTGTATGCTAACAGAAAGAGAAAAGGGGATATTATAAAAGCCTATTTTTGAAAACTCAGGAAATGTAGTTATTGAACCTATTTTTAAAGGTGCTATCTAGAATTCCCTTTTCTCATCTAAGTGAAAATTTTGAGTCATGCCTCCATGGCATGAGACAGAAGTGACAACACAGATTAAAATCTTTGGAGAAATCAGCTCACACCTTTAATGGGGAAACCAGTATATTTTTTTGGTTAGAACTGCTGTCAAACCAAAATAATTTTAATTAACATATTTAAGAGGTAAAATTTAATTCCTTTTGAATGTTATCTTCTATTTAATTCCATTTCTGGGCTGAAGTGCTATTTCTGCTGGGTCAAAATAATTAATCATCCTTATATATGGAATTAGTATTTATGATCTGTATTTTTCTTGGCTGAATAAAACCAAAAAGCATATTCATTGCATTTTCAGAGACCTTTTAAGTGGCTCAGTAAAACATTCAATGCAGGCTTTGTCTTACATGTCTGTGATGATACAGTTTAATAGTGTTATAAGGCTATGGCGGTGCGTAGTTGTCATGATGGTAGATTGTGCTGGTCTGTATAGATTTACTGTCATTCTTTAGGCTTTTCATACATGACAGAGGTTGTCTGAAGCACAGCAGGAACATGAAGCTTGCAGGGGTTAAGTGTTACTTGCCTCCTGGCTCACTACATAGTCCCCTCTGCACACATACAGAGATGAGGTGCAGGGTACATCCGTCACTGGGCCGATGACATGATGGATTACTCATGTCATTGTCAGTACAGTCAAAATCACTCTGTTGCTGATAAGGTGGTCCGTTTTCTTTACTCTGCTTGAGTGAAGCTATTTTTCACTCTGGTTTTAAAACTGTAGCTCTCACAAGCAACTCTTAAATCAAAGATGGAAAACACCATTTTTAATTTTACATAGTAATTTTGTGACACAGGAGATGAATTCCTCCGAAAATTACTTTCAAAATGGACAGATGTATATTCGATGTCTTACATCATTTGATTTCTTCTAATCCTGAAAATAAAATACTTTAAGAGTATTAGTAAGTACTGAATGCTTTCTTGAGCTCATTCTTCTTTGCTATTCATCAGATATACAGGCTTGGGTCTTAATTGCTAGCATCGCTTCCCAATTCTGCTTCTTCATAGGGTACATGTTAAAAGAGACAGCTATTTTTGTAGTAGCACTGGAAGAGAATAAAACACTGTAAAAATGCAGGGATTGAAAAATGTTTGAAGGGGAGCTTTGCAAGGGCTGGGCGGTGTCAACAAAAAATTCAACAGGGACCCAACTGCTGCTGGCTTTGAGTCAGGCACAAATTCTTCTGCATGTAATGCTCGGTGCTGTGGCTTTCTCCCCATGCCAGCTGGTTCTGTAAAACTTAAAGAGGATGAGCTGGGGAAGATATAGAAAATACAGCTTGGACAGGGGTATTCAAATTCTGGCTGCAGAAGGGGAGTGCTGAGCACAGCATCTATTTTCCTGGAAAACTGCTGTCACTTAGAATTCAACGACAGCTATTGCAACAGCCTTCCCTGACACAAAGTTTTGCTCCATAATGCCTTTCTCACTCTATCCCCACAAGCCTAAAGATTGGATTAAGATTTGATCTTGCACTTTACTAAAGTTGTGGAAAAGATACAGGTGATCCACAAAAAGGCAAATGTATTTGGCAGGCAAGTGTGAAAGAGCCTTGCTGGGCCTCTGATACCTGCGAGCATCACTTCTGTCACAAAATGGATATTGTTATAAGGCTTTTGTGCACACGGGAGTGCTGCTCTGTCCACAATGGCATAGTGACAACTCAGCTTAATTGTTTCATATATGCTGATCCTGAAGTCAAGAGTCACTGGATAAATTGTGCTTGAAGAAGGAAATCATAGTTACTGTCTGCTTATACTGGGTATAGACAAGAAGAGTGAAGCTTATGCAGGCATATATGTAAGCATAAAAATCCTTTTTTATTACTCAAGCCTTTTTTTCAGCCTGTGATCTTAATGTGAAATACACAGCATCACTTTCATCTGACTGTACATTCCATTTTATTTATACTTTGGTTTCAGTATGTGTGAATCTACATGCACACAGAATACAAACAGTGCATACTCTCTATATATTGTCTTGGTAAATAACTATAGAGAGTACAACGATTATTTAATTTTTTCTGTCTTAACACCAGAAATTCTTTGAAAAAAAAAAAAACAAAAGAACAACAACAAAAACATCTCCCACAAAATCACATTCACCTGTGAACAGGAAAATCTTTTTGCTGAAGCTACATGGCACCCAGGGACTTAAAGGAAAAACAAAACGACCAAAAGCTTGTGTATGCATATCAAGAGCACAAAAGATTCTTCTTCTTCCATACTTACACACCCATCTATGCCGATACATCTAAATAGCTTTGTTTTGAGGTTTTAATCAGATTTAAATGGAAAGTTATTGAAGACAACTGTGTGGTCTGAATTTTAATCCCCGAACCTACCCGCTTCTTTTTTATTGCATATGGTGTGGCCTTGAATTGCAGAGTGTTTTAAACATACATAATGAGCTCGATGTCAAACTGTTGAGCCTTTTGTCTTTAACAATAAGCACTTAGCTCAACTAAATGAATAGAAATTGCTTTAGTGAATTACAAAAGCCAAGGTTTTACAGTGCACTGAAACTGACATTAAACAATGTAGACATTGTCATATTTTACAAATATATGAGATTAAAATCAAACGTTAAAAAAAAATTGTCATGTACCAGTAACCAGCCAAATTTCAAGAATCACAGATGCCAAATAAAAGTACTTCTTCCACCAAGAGTTTTTCTTCTGATTTGCCCACATTTACACAGGCTATATTTAGAGCATGTAAGGTACTGGCTGAACGTCAGGAACTGGGGAAAAAATAATGTAAATGTATGTGTAATTTCACTACCTTTGGAAGAGATCAGATCGCCAATTAACAACAGACGCTTTCTATTGCATTTCCTAAAGGGCACCTGTAATGAGAGAACTTTTCTAATGTTAGAAAATAAGAGAACTTTCCCCCCTAAACCAGGAGCAGTATTCAGAAATTTACAGTAAGTGGCAATTCATCCTTTAGAAATCCCTTCAATCTAGTACTAGAGTTGCTGCCAGAGATCTGAATGCTTTTGCCTAAATCTCTGTAATCCAATAAGCTTTTGTGTTTAGCAGCTTGTTTTGAAACTTGTATAGCACCCCAGCCTGTGTCTCCGTATGTTCGTTTGCAGGCAGGTGAGTGCCCGAGGGCCTGATTATTATTCAAGCCAGGAGGCCTTCACAGCCCCAACCAGAATGTAATTTGTAATTAACTGTCATTTACTTCTGTCTACACTGACTTGTTGTTCAAAAGACAATGTATTTGAGCTGGTCACTAGTTTCTCTTTGTTGTGGATTTGATGTCTCTCAGATCTAGTTGTATTCATAATGTTTAGAAAAGCAAGCACTTGCACTCTTGAAACCAGAGTGGGAAGGGGATTTCACAGATTCTTCCTAAATAAATTAGGTATATGCAATTATGAATATTTAAGTATGCAAAATGAAGTATTTGATGCTCTGAGATGGGTTTCTGAGCAGAATAGTTAAGTTCACGAGAGACATATTTAATTGAACTCCATTAGGGATAGAGCTTTCATGATTTGAACTTATTATATTTGAGATGGGCAAAATGAAAGCGCACGTTGAAGTTGTGGGAATTTTTCTTTAACCCGTTTTAAACACCGCGACTGTATTTTCTCACTGAAGCGGGGCCACTAATGTATTCTGTGAATGTACCCATATCATGAATTTGTAATTGTCCCCATGGTAATCTTTTGTTAGCTGAAATAAACAAAAGAATAACATAATATCCACATTTATTGCTTTAAGAATTGTGCTTCGAATTGTTATTGACATATTATAAATTCACAAACAGTAAAAAAAAAAAGAAGTAGAATATCTTCTGTTTAAACTGTTTCATGCACTTGTCTGTGAGAAAGCAGACACATCATGCAACAATAAGCGTCTGCACACAAAGCTGCTTTAAGAAGAGCTTGAATTTATCTAATTCCGACCTAGAGTTCGGCCTAAAAACTGTGCTGCTGTTTTGCCGGAGCAGAACTTTCAGCCCGTTTCTTCTCTTTTGTTGCTGCTGCTGCTGCTACTCTGTCACTGCTGCTGTCTTCTTCTTCCTCCACTTTCACAGGTGCAATTGCTGCATCTTGCCTGCGGCAGCATGAGTGGGGGGAGCGGGGGGATGTCTCTGGGAAGGGTACCAGGAGAAGACCACCGCAGCTGCCCCAGAGCCCCAGCCTCTGCACACCTACGCGTGAAAGGAGCACCGCCCTCTGGTTCAGCGCAGCTCTCGGCCTGTCCTGCCTTCCCGGGAGCTATCACGTCAGATTGCATATTCTGAGCAGTATACACCGGTCAAGGGGATGCATAAAAAGGCTCAATGGCATTCTTTTGTTATACTTAAAAGGGTGGTGGGGTGGTGGAGAGAAAAGAAAGAGAAGAAAGAGCAGTGTCTATAGGAACAGATTTCCCCCCACAGCGATTTGCATAAAGTTGGATTAAACAGTGCTTCAAGCCCCAAAAGGCTGATTACTTACACTGGGCCTTATTAATTATTTCCTTCTTTATTTGAAACAATTAAGGGGAGAAAACAAGCACTGTGTCACTATCTCTTTAAGATCGGGAGCAATAAAAGCGTAAGACCTCAAAGAAAGCCTGCTTTTTGTGGAGTGTTTTCCGTTCTCGCCAGCCACGTCGGGGGCTAGCAATTCCCATGTGTTATCAAAAGAGACAAGAAGCAGCAGGCTTTAGCACCTAGCTGAGCAGGATTGCTACATGCCACTCTAAGTGCGATTAAGCTTCCTTTAGTGCACCAGTGACATCACTGATGGCTCAAAGCTGCAGCTACTCAAGAGTATTAGAATGCATTTCATGCTTGGCTTACTCAAAACTGCAGAGCTAAAATTTACACCTTATTTGATGTTCTTCTCCCTGCTGTTAATTGGTAAAGGGATCTCTGACCCTTTTGATCTCTGCTACAATCCTCTAAATGCCCAGGTCTGCTAAACTGTTCAGCAGGAGATGCTCAGCAGTTGCCCAGTAATGTGAAGTCTTTTTTTGGCTTTCTTGCCTTTGGTTTACATCCAAGTTGCACAGAAATAAGAGATGACAGTTGTTATAGATATGCTGGTTTAATTACTTGTCAGCTTATAGCTGATATCTCGGCTAGCCAACGTGGAAGCTTAACTTTCTTCTAGTAGCTTAAAGCATGACCAACTGCTAGTGCTTTAGTATTTAGCCATAAAACTCTGGATACAGTTAAGATAAATAATAAAATAGAGAAACAGCCTTTTTGATTTACTTGCAGAAGTGATCAGCTTTTGGTCCTCTTGATTTCATGTAGATGATAAGTAATGTGAAAATATTCGGTAGTGTTGACATCTATGTGGATAGCAGGCTTGTTTTAATTCCAATTTATAACTGCACGGGGAACACCAAATACACGTTCCCGCTGCTACCTTTGAAATAAGAGACTTAAAACCTTTACGAGAGTAAAGGTGTATTGTGTTGATGCAGTTACAAACATTGCTACATACACTTTCACCAGCTTTCCTTGAAGATGCGTCCTTTCAAAAGGAGGCTAGCACATATAATCTCAGTGTATATATGATTAAAAGTGATTAGCGTGCACACACCTCTGCATATGGCTGAATTAATTGCACAGGGTACTGTGAATTTTAATGGAGGTGACAGCATCCGTTAAGCACCTTTGAAGAATCTACTCAGTGAAGAACAAGTGAGGGATACCGTAATAATTGTTGCCTATAGGTGAAGGCTGACTAAAACATGACCCCACGGTTGAGACACCATCCTCTCCCCCTCCAGACCCTGTCAGAGGTTTTTAGTGTTTATCCCAGGCTTTGTTACCCACCAAGATACATAGTTTCCATTGAAGTGAAACAGATTATTGGTTACTATAGTTTCCCTATTGCTCAATTCAGTGCTGTGAAAAGCCGGGCACAATAGGTTTAAAAGTCCAGTTAAGACAAATAAATCCACGATGTGAAGAATGGAAGAGAAGATACCTGTTCTTCTGCCTTTGATGCATTCTTTATTCGGTAGGATAGAAAAGGAATTAGCGAAGGGTTAATTGTTTTGTGCTTAGAGCTCTGTCTTTCCAGTTTACCACAGAATGAAATACAGTGTTATAAAGACAAAGTGAATATTGTTTGACTTCTTCCCCTCCCCCTCTTTTCCAGTTTTCAAGATGTGCAAGATACTGTAGCTGTGTGGTGGAGGCAGGAATAGGGATTTGTGAGCTTAATTTCTGCCGTTCTATTTCCCTTCAGTGAGTCACATCCACGTATTGTTTGTCTCCTTTCCATGCCAGAACTGTTTCCATGCATTTCCTTATATCGGGATGGAGAAAATTGCTCCACACACAATTTTGAGGTTACGTTACAGAAAAAATATATGTTAAGGAAAGCCAAAAATGCCAGCTTTCACCAGGATACATCAAGAACCAACCATCTGAGCATGCTGGCAAAAGTAATGTGTTGTAGGAGGCCAACACACAAACGTTAAGAACAACTTGATGATACAGTGCAGATTAAAGCAGTGGCTTTTGTGCCTCTGGAAGCTATGTTTGCATTCAGCCCAGTATGAGTAGGAAAAAAGTTAATTTGATTTGATAGCTGAAAAGGTCACACATTTTGTTCAGTGCCTTTTTTTTTTGTTTTTCTTAACTAGATTTCTCCATTTCAGCCAGATCTCACTTCCAAGGTTTTCTGCATTCCTATTGCTTTGCTTGAATCCTGCCAATAAAACAGTATCACAGTATCACAGTATTACCAAGGTTGGAAGAGACCTCATAGATCATCAAGTCCAACCACAGGTTGTGGACAGCATTCTACATGCATAACACAATAGCCAAATGGAAAACCACCGAAGCCAAATTGCATTTCAAGCTTATTTAGCTTCATTTATGCTATATTTCTTATTCTTCTGTGCCAGAACGTGGAGGATGGGGAAAACAATGGAAGGGAAGAGCTCAACCTGCAAAACACAGGACAGGCAAAGTAGAGAAAAGATTAAATATAGTCAAACTCTGTCAAAAGTGCAACCTTCTTCTTTGAAGGTGTTATTTGACATTGCTGAAGGTTTCATCTTGATTACTTTCAATAAAATCTAAAGTAAGGATGACTGTCTTGGCTCACTAAGCAACAAGGTTTTATCACTAATTACAATCCTTTATTACCAGTAGTTTAGTAGGTTTATGATAGGTCATAAAACAATTCTGCAAGGGAGTACATAAAAGAAATAGGTTATACAGCTGTGACATCTTAATATCTATTCATTGTAATAATTTTACGATCTTTAATGGTAGTATTATCTTAAAAAGTTTGTATGCTTTTACATGGAATAGATGGCCACCAAAAATGGGAGGTGGAGGAAAACCACATAAATATGAAGTTAAATACTTAATGAGGCATTTTGAAAACTTCTAATGTCAAAAGCATGTAGACTATATCATGCATGTGGAGTCTCATTATGGGTAATTATAATAAAATTATAAGTGCTATAATAATTCTAACCTTGAAGGCACAATAAAGGATAGTTATATTTGCCTTCCTAGCCCACACATCTGAGACGCTTTCCTCATTAATTATATTTCATGTAAGTATAATTATGTAGTGTAAGACTAAAATTCGAAAGCATTTGCTAAATTACTGTTAATGGCACCCTTATTCTTCAGAGCTTTAATATAGCTAATTATATCTAAAGTTATAGGCTGAAATAAGAAATGGAAACAAAGCAGAATTTACACTGTATGGGATTTTTTTTCCCCACTGATTGTTTTAATCTGTAATGTAATTAACTAATGGAAAGGAAGTTAGTAGAGAAAATGGATTATTTTTTGAAACTGTAGTAAAAGTCAATCCTTCTTCCTGCAGATAAGTTATTTTGACTTTGGCTTCACTGGAATCATGCTGATCTAAACCTACATCTTCTGTGACACAAGACACTATGCTATATGCTTATACAATTTTTGAAGGTAGTGTGACTACACAAAGAAGTTTGATGGTTTCTGCAGTGCATGATATATTTGACCGTGACTAAAATACTAAATAGGTAGCAACAAATGCAGTGTTTTGAAACATAATATTTAGAGTACTAAAATTTAGATTACTATGATTTGGCTTGACATATTTGTTCACAAGTCTATGCCTTTATCCACCCACTAATAGCTACACTGGTGTCTTTATTGGCAATGTAGTTATTCCAACTCTACCTTGAAAGTAAATAAAAATGTAATTGCAGAATCACAGAATTAACCAGGTTGGAAGAGACCTCTAGGATCATCGAGTCCAACCTATCACCTAACGCTTCTAATTAACTAAACCATGGCACTAAGTGCCTCATCCAGGCTTTTCTTGAATGTCCCCAGGGACGGTGACTCCATCACCTCTCTGGGCAGCCCATTCCAATGCCAATCACTCTTTCTTTGAACAACTTCTTCCTAATGTCCCGCCTAAACCTGCCCTGGTACAGCTTGAGACTGTGCCCCCTTGTTCTGTCACTCGGTGCCTGGGAGAAGAGACCAACGCTGCCTGGCCACAACCTCCTTTCAGGTAGTTGTAGAGAGCAATAAGGTCTCCCCTGAGCCTTCTCTTCTCCAGGCTGAAAACCCCCAGATCTCTCAGCCTCTCCTCACAGGGCTGTCCTCCACCCTCTCACCAACCTTGTTGCCCTTCTCTGGACACATTCAAATACCTCAAAATACCTTCTTAAAGTGAAGGGCTGAGAAATATCTCAGTGTGTAATAATTCAGTACAAAGATCCCACTCACTTCATTATGAGCATTATTGAAATGACTATGAAAACCACTACGTATCTCAGGGTAGAGAAGTAAATATATTTTTGTAGAAATAGCAGAAAACCAACATAGAATATAGTGGAAGTTTCAAAAAACCTCAGGTTAACTACTGACTTTAAAAATTAATACTTAATATTCAAAGATATATTGTACGTTTTGGGTTTTTTTGTTTGGTTTTTGGGGTTTGTTTGGTTTTTTTTTAGTTTGGAATAGCTGGAAGAGGCAATCTAGAGGTCTTTCAGGTGATTTGCAAGTAGCTGTGATCTAGTTTTGAAAGAGGAAAACACAAAGGGATTCAACAAACTATGTATCTAGTTTCTTCTCCATCACCATGGTTTGCTATGTATTACTACACGCCTATATAGCTATGTAGTATGCAGCTATAGAGTATGTGAGAATTTAACACAGTTAACCTAAGCAAGTTTGTTCACATGTGCACACACAACTGTGTACTTTTTATATATACCCTATGAGGAGAGGCTGAAGGAGCTGGGGTTGTTTAGCCTGGAGAAGAGGAGGCTCAGGGGGACCTCATTGCTGTCTACAACTACCTGAAGGAAGGCTGTAGCCAGGTGGGGGTTGGTCTCTTTTCCCAGGCAACCAGCAACAGAACAAGGGGACACAGTCTCAAGTTGTGCAGGGGGAAGTATAGGCTGGATGTTAGGAGGAAGTTCTTGACAGAGAGAGTGATTGGCATTGGAATGGGCTGCCCAGGGAGGTGGTGGAGTCACCATCCCTGGAGGTGTTCAAGAGAAGACTGGATGAGGCACTTAGTGCCATGGTCTAGTTGACTGGATAGGGCTGGGCGCTAGGTTGGACTGGATGATCTTGGAGGTCTCTTCCAACCTGGCTGATTCTATGATTTTATATTTATGCATTCCTACATTAAATGTATCATGATCAGATGATCAATAATACTCTTCTAATTATCACTTGTTGCTGTGTGTTTCATCTACCTGCAGATCTGTTTCAGGGTAGATATTGAGATATACATCACAGCATTACAAATTTTTGGTGTTCCAGAAACAGGACTTCAAAGAATCATAGAATCAACCAGGTTGGAAGAGACCTCCAAGATCATCCAGTCCAACCTAGCGCCCAGCCCTATCCAGTCAACTAGACCATAGCACTAAGTGCCTCATCCAGTCTTCTCTTGAACACCTCCAGGGATGGTGACTCCACCACCTCCCTGGGCAGCCCATTCCAAAGGAGAATCACTCTCTCTGTCAAGAACTTCCTCCTAATATCCAGCCTCTACTCTTTGAAGAGTAGTAATTTGAAGTATTTTATAATGAAAGAGGAATACACCAGGCCCCAAAAATTTCTTCCATCTACAGGGAGGAGAATGGAATGTAGAAAAAAAGAGCAATATATTTGTTCTGTAATCCATATAGATGCTACAGTCATCCAGGCTATGTCATATTAGAGCACTGTTTAGTTGAGGTTCTAACCCACAAACAGTGGAAGCAAGACTAACAGGAAGAAGATAGCCAGTTTAAGCATAGTTTTGAACTAAGACACCCTAAATATTTGTTCACTTATTTGCAACAAATGCTTCATCTTTATTAGATGAAGATTATACCTATTTTTTTGGATTTTTTTAGCATATAACTCTTTCAGTGTTCTCTTGTCAAGTTGTAATTCATATTGCTGAGGTCCTCTGGATTTAAAGTATAAAGGGTTATGGTAAAATAAAGGGAATTATATCTCTGCTCCATAACCTCTTTTTCTTCCAGACATGCACTGCTGCAGGACCAGTCTGTTTAGATGGGATTTTTGAGAGAGGATTTGAGGAGTGGCACTGTTATAAAACAATAATGATGTCAGTTATGCACCCACATCCCAGTTAGGCATTTAAATAGGAAGTTCTTATTGCACCTACCGGTCTGACTTTGCCTAATCATGATTATTCTGTTTCTGATAGAAATTAATCATTTCCCTAAGTAAATAGTCAGTAATAACTGAAAAGGTTTTAATTACTTTGATTCCATAGTGCAATTTCTTTTCTTTTTGGATGTTCTCATTATCAGGGGTATTTCTGAGAAGACAAGTTAAGGGCCGCTGTTAATGAAGTCTTTTCCACTCCTCTCATTTCATATCCTACTTTGGACAATGTTTTGATAGAGTTTTTGTGGAAAGAGTGAACTTGGTACTATTCTTTTTTTCTTTTGGGGTCCAATTTTTATTTGCTTTTGGCTGCTTTGCACACTGTTTACTAAGGGGCAAAGCCACAGAAGGATTCAGACGTGTTCTATAACGTAGATCCAGTGAATAATCTTAAGCACCTACAAATTACTCAAAACAGCACCTATTTTTTCAGTGCCTGGACCTTGTACAATTGAACCAGAGGTTCCTAATATCTCTCTAAAGAACAAGGGATGATCAGCAAGTAATCCTGAGCACCCATATGTGGAATGAGGAGCCAGCTGAAGCAGGTGATAAGAAATACAATGTAATGTTCAAGCTTGATATCTCAAGCTGCTCCTTTCCAGAGGTTATCTGAGGGAAGATGGCAAAATGGCACTGTCCTTAGGATATCTATGTTTTAGAGGACCCTCTTGAGCATCACTTAACTCATAGTCTTGAGAAGGACAAGGCTATCTCTTTTCAAAATCTGTCAGCATGATAGGATTGCTATTAATATATTTGTTACTTTCTTTGCTATTTAAAAGCAAGTGTGCTGAGCTTAATTTTGCTCAAAGGGAATCAGCTTGTTTTAATATAACTGGAAAGAATTTTCACTTGTGAGGCATAAACTGTCAGAGCTCTTTCATGTCACAGACTCTTTTTCTTTTGAGAAAAGTGAGAAGGATATTGAAGTCCAGTCACTTAGTGGTGCTTTATTTAACAATTACTTCAGAGTTTTACCTCTATTCTCTTTTTGCTCAGAGGTTTCCTTTTTTTCTGAAGCTCCTGTGGCTTTCTTCAGACCCTTTTTCTACATGCATTGGTGTAAATACTTTTTCTGATCATTGTGCTAGTTTGAGCCTAGCTAGAATGTTTTGGTGAGAAGAACTAGATCATAGGCTGAGAAATGAAAACAATGGTGAGGTCTACTTCGCTCACAGTCTTGCTGAGATGTGTAAAGAAGAAAAGCAAAACAAAAGATAAAGTCACTTCACTTGGGCACTTCACTCTGGGCTTTGCTCTCAGCTCTTTGCCTGCTGGGGAGCTGAGGCTGCTGGCTGAACTCCATCTTGCTTTCTAACCTCACCCTCCATTTGCTTCTTGGCTGATTCACCTTTGCTTCTTAATCCCCCTGGCCAAACCTCCATTCTTCCTTGGGACTGGGGTAAGGTTGAGAGGGGTAGGGGGAAGGTTAGGGGGTGGTTGAGAGCCCCTCCTGGGGACTCAGGTTTCTGGGAGGAGAGTTCTGTCTATATTACCTTTTTACCGTGTATATTTCTGTCTCTAACTGTATATACTGTAAATATCTGCTTGTAAATTGTGCCAGCTGTAAATATAAGCTTCATTCATATTTCCAGAGCCAGCTGAGTCTAGTCTGGGTGATTTCTAAAGTGTGCAGGGCAGGGGACACCCAAACCATCGCAATCATCATCAGACCTTCTGTTGTTGTTACCTAGCTAGAGCAGTAGGGCACAGCTTATATCTTCCAATATCAGGATTAACACAAAGGAAGTGTTTTACTTCTAAGTCTTTCTTCATTATGCTATTTGTTATCTAGTACAAATCTACTAATTTGCCTCAGTTTTTGTGCCTTTGATTAACTTAAAGAATTCCACATATGCCTTGTTATGCCTAACATTTTCAGCATGTGCACCTACCCTCCAGAATCATAGAATGTCAGGGGCTGAAAGGGACCTCGAAAGTTCATCCAGTCCAACTCCCCTGCCAGAGCAGGATAACCTAGACCAGATCACACAGGAATGTGTCCAGGCAGGTTTTGAATATCTCCAGAGAGGGAGACTCCACAACTCCTCTGTGCAGCCTGTTCCAGTGTTCTGTCACCCTCACAGGGAAAAAATTCCTCCTCATTTTTAAATGAAACCTCCTGTGCCTCAGCTTTCACCCTTTGCCCCTTGTCCTGTCATTGGGCATCACTGAGTAGAGCCTGGCTTCAGCCTCCTGGTACTCACCTTTACATATTTATAAACATTGATGAGGTCACCTCTCAGTCTCCTTCAAGCAGCACAGTCCCAGCTCCCTCAGGCTCTCCTCATAACAGAGACATTCCATTCCCTTCAGCATCTTTATGGCTCTGCACTGGATGCTCTCCAATAGTTCTATGTCTCTCTTGAACTGAGTGGACCAGAACCAAACACAATACTCCAGATGTGGCCTCACCAGGTCAGAGTAGAGGGGCAGGAGAACGTCTCTCAACTTACTAGTCACAGCCCTTCTAATACACCCCAGAATGGCATTTCCCCTCCTGGCCACAAGAGCACATTGCTGGCTCATGGTCAACTTCCCATCAACGAGGAACCCCAAATCCTTTTCCCCTTCACTGCCTTCCCACAGATCAGTCCCCAACCTATACTGATCTCTGGGGTTGTTCTTTCCCAGGTGTAAGACTCTACACTTGTTCTTGTTGAATTTCATTACATTTTGCCCTGCCAAACCTTCCAGCCTGTCTCTTTACATGAGACAGCAGCCAGCATTTCAGCAGTTTGACCAAATTGTCCCATATGATCAAATTATTGTCTCACACAACTTCCTCTTAAGTATAGGGAATGATCACCTGAAGCATTATCACAGTATCACAGTATCACCAAGGTTGGAAGAGACCTCACAGATCATCAAGTCNTCCTCGTAGGGCTGTGCTCAAGGCCTCTCACCAGCCTCGTTGCCCTTCTCTGGACACGTTCAAGCATCTCAATGTCCCTCTTAAACTGGGGGGCTCAGAACTGGACACAGCACTCAAGGTGAGGTCTAAGCAGTGCAGAGTACAGGGGCAGAATGACCTCCCTGCTCCTGCTTATTTTTTTCATGTCCTTGTCACGAATACCAAAACATATGCATTTGTAGCTGAATCAAAATAACTGCTTGAACACAAGAGACTTTTCCCACTTCCTATGTTCAATTAACTTTATATTTTCACTAATTTTTCAGTTAACATAAATTCTTTACTGTGAGAGTGATGAAACACTGGAAAAGACTGCCCAGAGAAGTGGTTGATGTCCCCACCTTGAAAGTGTTCAAGGCCAGGTTGGACAGGGTTTTTTTTTGAAAGGACATGATTCTGTTTCTGAGGGTGATATTGTCCTTCCCAGACATATGTTACAGAGTATATGCTATGGCTAGAGATGTTGCTTATTTAAATACATTTTAAAACAAACTTCAGAGATTAAATTGTTCTACACAAAAGGCAGATGGAGAATTCTCAATGCCCCCCCCCCCCTTGTGAATGAGAGAGTTTCCATCTCAAAAAGAATGAAACCAGTTAAAAGTAGAATTCTCTTGACCTTGGCAAAGCATTAAGCCTATCTTCTTTCTGAAAAGTCTGGATTCAATATTGGACATGGAAGACATATGTGAAGTCTTACTGATTTCCTTGATTTGCACACTCCTTC
The DNA here is from genome assembly GCA_013400475.1 of Tricholaema leucomelas. NCBI lineage: Eukaryota > Metazoa > Chordata > Aves > Piciformes > Lybiidae > Tricholaema lacrymosa > Tricholaema leucomelas. The sequence goes on from WAAF01008534.1 coordinate 30,820, forward strand.
CATTGGTGGCATCATGTCTTCATTAGCCAACTGTTTAGCACCAAGTTGCAGTCACTTCTCTTCTTGTCTACTGTCTTACCAGAACTAGTCATTGCTGCAGTTACTTCCTTTCATTCGAGTTAATGCCCATGTACTATTAAGGTTAAATGCATCCAGTCTTCTGTGTACACCAATACACTAGAGACTCATTGCTTGCTTTTATAAGTAATAAAAGTTGAAAATATTAGCTTTTGTTAGTACTACTAGGAACCACTATGAGCAAAGGACATTTCAATCTCTCTCATAATTGTATTTTCTTGTCTCAAATTCTGTGTTTTATTATATATATTGGCAGGAACTTTAGGAGGAAAAAGAGAGAAGAGCCTTGGAAGACTGACTGTTTTTTCGGGGGTAAGAGTACTGAGAGAAGCGTGGAAAGGTTGACAAGGTTGAAATCATGTCCACTTCACAGAGCTCCAGACCTACTAGACATAAACTATCATTACTCTGCCCTTAATGCAATATCACAAGTTGGACAATAGACTTTACTAGAGCTGAGAGACTTTAAATTTGATTAGCACAACTGCACCAGTTCCCAGAGTCATTTGATTCATACCCAAATTAATACCTCTTGGGCAGGATCTGAGCCAAAAGCCTCAGCATGCCATTCAACTGGGTCTCAAGGGCTTCATATGTGCTCAGATTATGCATGTCTTTAATCCTGTTGCACATTAAACAGCATGAATAGGACAACATCTTGGTCAGCTGAAATCCTAAAACAATATTTAGATCTGACTAACTGGTACTAAGCATCTTGTACTCGGTTGCTCTCCCAAACACTGCTTTCCCTGATAAGTATTTCCTTGCCCACTGGGTCAGGGATCAAAAAGACTAAAACTTGCAAATTATCCCCTGCTGTCTTCCAAATCCCAACCACAGAATCTATGCTCACAATCCTTTGGAAAAGCAGTAGTCACAAAGTGCAGCTGTCACTCAACATTTTCTCACTTTTGTCTTTTATTCACTTCATCTACTACTGTAGCTCAAACTGAATTTGACTCAAAGCTGAAACAGCATTTTGTCATGGCTGTGCACTCGTTGGTGCTTTTAGAACCTACAGCAGAAATAAAATACGAATTGCAGGCTGCAATTACCTACTGCTCACAAGAGGTTACTATGATTTTGGGGGGCAATTATGATTTTAGGACAATACATGGTATTGCCATTACCAACGACATAAAAATACCTTGAAGGCATTTGATAGTTTAGTGATCTGAGTGACTGAAACAAGTTATTATTATGTTACTATTACAAGTTATTATTATGGAACAAAATGTGTTCTTGTGTCCAGCAAAGAAGAAGTCTGGGAACTGGGCTCTTGTCCATAGGAAATTAATGAAGTGTACAAAAATTTGGAAGTATGCAAGGGTGCAACTAGTGTGATGCAGCTGTGAAAAAGGAGGGCAAGTTCACAGGATACATTAAACCAGGTTATTTCATCATAGGATGATCAGAGATTCTTAGTACCACCAGGGAAGACAAAACATAAGACCTCATTAGGAATATTAGATGCAGGAGTAGTTGTCCAGTGCATTTAGGAAATGCAGATTTAAATGCAGCAGCTTATAACACTATATTCACAAGTAAGTTGCTCCAAGAGCCAGCAACTGTTCTCAGATGGGAGGGAGGTTTAGGTTAGACACTAGGAAAAAAATTCTCCCTGAAAGGGTTGTCAAGCCCTGGAACAAGTTGCCCAGTGAAGTGGTTGAATCATCATCCTTGCAGGAATTGAAAAGACTTGTAGACATGGTGCTGAGGGATGTGGATTAGCAGAGGGCTTGGTAGTGTTGGGTTAATGTTTGAATTAGAGGATCTTAGAGGTCTTTTCCAACACAAACAATTCTATGATTTTTTAGGGACATGCAGTAGCTATTTTATGAAGGCAGATTAAACAGATCCAGCTTCATTGGCATTATTAAAAGAAGGTTTAGAGGGAGTATAATAACTCTGAAATGCAGTCAAAGGTGAATACCCAAGAGGAAAAGGAGTTTCTAAGTAACAGAACTGAATCAACATAAGAGCAATTATAACAAATTGGTCATAAATCCATTTACCTTGCTAACTAGGTGATCTCTAATGAAGTTCTAGTTTCCCAATAGGCCAATGGAGCAGGATCTAAAGTGTAAGATGGTGATAAGAAGGAAAGATTTAGCTAGTCACAAAAGGAATTCTGTGGGAAAAAAATATATAGATTAGGCTGGCAATATGAATTATTAGGTATCAGCTGTGCCAAGGTGGTTGAAATTAGTCTGAGTGCTGACAATTTACACTGCATATAGACTGTGTTACTCTTGTGCCTTGCATCTCTGATAGTCACTTTTGGAAGCAACATAACTCAATGCTTGAGTTCCCAAAATGCTTGAGGTCCCAAAAAGTGGTGCTGGATGCCATTAAATCCAGTTGTTGGCTGATCACAAGGGTGTTTCCCAAGGCTCTGTATTGGGACCAATTCTCTTAAATATCTTTATCAATGATCTGGATGAGGGAATTGAGTGCACCCTCAGTAAGTTTGTAGATGACACTAAACTGGATGAGAGTGTTGATCTGCTTGAGGGTAGAAAGCCACTGCAAAGACCGGATTGATGGGTCAAGGTCAGTTGTATGAGGTTTAACAAAGCTAAGTCCTGCACTTTGGTCACACTAACCCTATGTAATGCTACAGGTTTGGAGTAGGTTGGCTGAAAAGTTGCCTGGAAAAACAGGACATAGGGGTGTTGGTTGACAGCCAGCTGATCATAAGCCAACAGTGTGCTCAGGTGGCCAAGAAGGCATCCTGGCCTGTGTTAGCAGTAGTGTGGCCAGCAGGAACAGGGAAGTGATTTTGCCCCTGTACTTGGCACTGGTGAGGCTACACCTTGAATGCTGTGTTTGGTTTTGGCCCCACACTACAAGTATGTTGAGTTGCTAGAGTGTGTCCACAGAAGGGCAGTGAAGCTGGTGAAGGGCCTGAAGAAGATGTTTTATGAGGAGCTAAAGAAATTGGGATTGTTTGTTCTGGAGAAGAAGAGGCTGAGGGAAGACCTCTTTGCTCTTGACAACTCCCTGAAAGGAGGCTGTATTGAGACAGGGGTTAGCCTCTTCTCCCTCATAACAAATGATAGGATGAGAGGAAATGGCTTGAAATTGTGTTGGTGGAGGTAGGATATCAGGAAAAATATTTTTACTGAAAGAATGAGTGAGCATTGGAATAGGTTCCCCAGCAGAGTGGTGAAGTCACCATCCCTGGAGGTGATTGAGAAATGTGTGGAAATGGCACTTCAGGAAATGGTTTAGTGAACACAGTCTTCGACTGGACTGGAACTTAAGAGACCTTTTCCAATCAAAACAATTCCATGATGTCATGATTCTCTAACTTCATATACAAGGGTGGTTTTTGTTTGCTTGTTTTTTCTTTCAGGAAGGAAAGTTCTCTTTTCTGTGTATCATTGGAAATTGTCCATAGTTAGAGAAGAGGGGTAGGCAAGAAATTAAGATGCTTCTACTATTATTCTATTGCAGTTAATATTCAGTGTGATACTATCATAGCTTTCTTATTAAGTGGAACAAAATGGCTGCTTGGTTTGGCTTTACTCAGGATCACAGGATACCAGAGACTAGAAGGGACCCGAAGAGATCATTGAGTCCAACCACCTGCCACAGTAGGACCACACAATCTAGCTCAGGTCACAGGGATACCAGAGGCTAGAAGGGACCTGAAGAGATCATTGAGTCCAACCACCTGCCACAGTAGGACCACACAATCTAGCTCAGGTCACAGAGGAACACATCCAGAGAGACCTTGAAAACCTCCAGAGAAGGAGACTCCACAACCTTTCTGGGGAGCCTGTTGCAGTGCTCTGTGACCATTCCAGTAAAGAAGTTCCCCCTTGTGTTGAGGTGGAATTTCTTGTACTGCAGCTTACATACATTGCTCCTTGTCATATCACAGGGAGCAAGTGAGCAGATCCTGTCCCCCCTACCCCTGAGCCCCAGCCCTCAGATATTTATAAACATTTATTAAATCCCCTCACACTTTTCTCCAGACTGAAAAGACTCAGGTCCCTCAGCCTCTCCTCATCAGGTAGTGCTCCGGTGCCCTAATCATCCTTGTAGCCCTCCACTGGACCTTCTCCAGCAGATGCCTGTCCCTCCTAAACTGGGGAACCCAAACCTGAACACACTACTCAAGATGAAGCCTCACCAGGGCAGAGTAGAAGCAAACATTTTCTGCACTTTTATAGTATGGAGTACAGTCCTGACACTCCAGGCTCATTTGAAAGTATTATTCAATTACTTCCCTGATAACCCAGGACTTAGCTATTGGAAGTGGCTGCAAGCTCTTCCTTGTCTTTTTTTTTTTGTCATATTGTACTTGTGACTTATACTGAAGTTCTTAATTTTCCTTTGGTCCTGGGATATGTGGGAGGTAAAAGAGGGCAGAATAGCTATGTAGATAAATATAAAATAAATATCAATGACATAATTAGCTGAGGCTGTGAATGAATAGACTCAATGACTCAAGTGGTGCCTCACAATCCAATCTTTCTGAGTGTCTCACATCCTAAGCCCACAACTGCATGTGTTGAATCCTTCCCTTGTGCCACCAATTCCTCATTAATCTCGCAGAATCAACACTTGCCCAAATCCCACATAATTCTCACTAATATACTGAAGTGTTTAACATTCACCATTATCAACCTTTTCTGAACTAGATGTGCACCTTGCAGCTCTCAGGAAATTAAAGGCTTTTCCATCAAAGCGTCATTACCCGCAACACATACAGCATATTTTCACACTCCAAATATAAAATCTCCCACCCTACTAATCTTTAGACTCACGATTTCTCCCTCATTCCTTATTTAGAATTATCACCCACCTAAAGCAATCCCTTTCTCAAAGTGAACAAAACATGTCCCATTACCATCAGACAGAAAGACCTCTTGCGTCTGGTCCAAGTAGTTCTTCCTTGCGTCTGGTCCAAGTAGTTCTTCTAAATAAATCACTCCAGTGGAGTCTTGACTTCATGCTCTTTTTCCATGTAAAATATTTTGCATTTCTTTTAACATATTGCCAGTACTTCTTGGGAATATATCTTTCTCATCTTTCCCCCTTCAGTGCTGGGAAATAAGTCCCTTTATGATCACATGAGGAAAGTTCATTCAAAATACAGAATTACTGAATACAGAATGATGAATACTGAAATAATACTTGGTTTCAGCTGCATGACGAAAAGCAGTGAACCCAATCTGAAACTCTAAAAAATACCTTTCCAAGCTGTATTGCCATTGTTACTGGCAAACAGACATCAGGAAAACACTGTGACTAACTTTTGAGTAAGCTCTTAGTTAGCTGAGCAAACTTACGCTGAGAGTCTGTGCTCAAGGAGCATTTCCTCACTATGTGATTAAGAAAATTTAAAAGTTGATCACACTCTACTTCTAAGGAATCACTCACTAAAGATGGACTGACAGTGCTCTTTCAGTTACTAAAGAGGGAGTGTTTTTAATAGACACCCTGACGAAAACTAGGCTTAAATTCCACCTTTCCCATTCCCTGTGTTACGTAGGCAACGTTATATTCTCTGTTTCCTGCTGTGAATGTTTGTTATAATAGTACTTAACTAATTTGCAAGGCTGCTGTAAAGACTGATTATTTCATGCCTTCATCACATACTTGGATAAAAGACGTTATACAAGTATTAAAACCATTGCTTTAAACATCTTTTTTTGTTTATGCTACCTTAAAATCTTCTAATTTTACATTTCTGTTCAGATTTCTCAAACTGACTTATCTAAACAGTAAGGAAGGAAATACTTATGCAGAAGGGCCACGAATAAGGGTAGCTTTGGAAAGCAGACCGTTTAAGAGAAAATTCAGCAAAGCTAGGGAATAGATAGGCATTTCTGTCAGGTTAAGATGATAAATGAAAGGGCTCCAGTGGCCCTTCTGTTTGTTTAGACCTCTTGTTCCTGCTACAACTCCACACAAAACTAGCATTGAAGTGCCTACTGTTAAAACATAACATAACCTGACAATGATCAGCCCAGAGGGCTTTTCCAAGAGAAGGCCATATTGTTCTGCGTGGGGAAGTGCTCCAGTGCAAGATGTCCTGAGACACGAAGGAAAGCACAGAGTGCGGAAGTCTTTCCAGTACATTAGTAGTATATGAAAGGAGCTGACCACTTGAACATTAATATTGCCTTGTCCTAGAGACTGACATATGGGAAAGCACTGCATAAGAGTCTCTCTAAGCAGCTTGTTTTCTCCTTGTTTTATAACAACAAGCACAAAGTGCAAAAGATGCCAGACTTAACATTACAGGGCCCACATTCATTTTGTGTATGGTTAAGATACTTAGCTTTTATATTGTGCAGATGACTGAACAATTACAGATCCCATTATTTTTTTACTATGCACTATTTGTAAAGCCACTACAGAATGTTTACCTTGGGAACAGCTTTAACATTAAGCATTTTATATACCAACCATGACACTTGTAGTTAAGGGGTTTTCTGCTAATGGCTCTAAAGTACTCTGCTTTTGACTCCGGTGGATTTTAAAATGTCATGAAAGAGGCTGTGGTTTATGATACCTTTGAGATCTTTAATCTCACCTCAAGTTTCAAATGCAGTAAGCTAGTCTGATACAGCATTGAAAATGAAGCAAGAATGAAAGAAAATTATCATGAACATGAATGTAAAAAGTGTAATAAGGACATTTATTACCAAAATCTGTACTTAGAAATTTAGGCAATGTTGCTCTGAAATGTTTTATTTCTTTCTCCTTTTTCTTTCTTGTTGTTTGTTGCTATCTACAAAATTGACATGTGTCTGCTTACGCAGCATAAAGAGACAGTAAGCACTGTAGGGCTTGATACCTCTGTGGAAACGAATCACACACAAATCTCTCCAGTTTGTGCAGGTGATTTTCATGTATGCCTGAATTTCACTGAAGTTTATGCATTCCAGAGAAGATTATGCTGCAGCAAGGAGGTTCTTCACAGCTTGATCATTTGTCTGAGTCATTGGTTCACTGCAGCTTTTATAATGCCGGCTCTATTAACATGAAAGAGCTGGAAAGGGTCCACAGAGTTAATACCTGGCAGATAGCTGGTGTAGCTCTAGTACCTACCCCCACAAAACAAGAGTCTATTCTGCCTCTGAGATTAATAAAACTACACCAAGCTCCCTCTGCCTTGTAATAGCTCAGAATATTGTTATGGTTGAAGAATAAGTGAAGTTATGAATGAAGAACAAAACCTGATCTGTGAGTAGAGCCAAGTAGCCTCATGTCATTCTGCACGAAGCAGAAACAGATACACTTCAGAACTGACTGACTCTCACAGCACTCAGACCTTGTGGCACAGGAAAAGATTTAAGTGATATGCATATCGCAGAATTATCTGAGAAAGCAGAAATGTTAGTCTTCAGAAGAATGCCCCCTCTGTCCTTTCTCTTTTTTTGTCATTTTGAGAAGACTGAGTTAAAGTTGAAACACCGTCAGGTTTTTTCCAAGCTCTATTTTCAGCTCACTCACAGAAACGCCATACTCTAACCATTGGCTAACATGACACTGGTAGAACCTGAACGTTTCCCCAGATACGTACACCATGGTTGATCATGATCAGTTCTTATGACATATTTTGGTGAGAATTATCATATTTCTCTGGGAAAAGGAACTAAGAGTAAAACCAAATGTACTAGTTTGAAGCTAGCTAGAATGTTTTGGTGAGAGGAACTAGATAATAGGCTGAGAAATGAAAACAATGGTGAGGTCTACTTC
>WAAF01008534.1:48410-58410 GCA_013400475.1 Tricholaema leucomelas
TCCCCCCCCCCCCCCCCCCCATGGCTTTTAGGGTGGTTTTCAGCAAACTGTTGTAGCGTTCAATCTTTCCTGAAGCTGGTGCACAGTAGGGTATGTGATAGATCCACTCAATACTGTGTTCTTTGGCCCAGCCTTTTGCAAGATTGTTCTTGAAATGAGTTACATTGTCTGATTAGACTGTCTCTGGAGTCCTTGTCTCCACGTGGTTTGTCTTTCCAAACCAAGAATGGTGTTATGTGCAGTAGCATGTGGTACCGGATAGGTTTCCAACCACCTGGTGCTTGCTTCTACCATCGTTAGCACATATTGTTTGCCATAACAAGAATGAGGTAGAGTGATGTAATTAATCTGCCACGCATCACCATACTTGTACTTTGACCATCACTCACCATACCATAAGGGCTTGATTTGCTTAGCCTGCTTAATGGCAGGGCAGCAAACATCACACAGTCGTGCATGTGTGATAACATCCATGGATGTCAACTGATCTGTCATGTGCCGACTGCTGCATCTCTGCCTTGACATCCAGATGAATCAAGAGCTCACCAAGCTAAGAACAGTTTGTCTAAGTGTTTCCAGTCAAGGTCAAGACACAGTTTGCACCGACTTGAGAAATTCTAGCAGCTAGATCTGCTCGATGGTTGTGTCGACATCCTTCTTGAAATCATGCCTATGACCAAAAGTGATAATTTTCTCTAAAATAATGTTTTGTATCATGATTTGGTAAGACAAAATATGTCTACATGATGGAAGAAATTAACCTTGACCATCTTCAGCACTGTAAAAGTTCTGGATTAAATTTCTTCTCAAAGCTGGTGAAAGGCCTGGAACACAAACCCTATGAGGAGAGGCTGAAGGAGCTGGGGTTGTTTAGCCTGGAGAAGAGGAGGCTCAGGGGTGACCTCATTGCTGTCTACAGCTACCTGAAGGGAGGTTGTAGCCATGTGGGGGTTGCTCTGTTCTCCCAGGCAACCAGCAACAGAACAAGGGGACACAGTCTCAAGTTGTGCTGGGAGAAGTATAGGCTGGATGTTGGGAAGAAGTTCTTGCCAGAGAGAGTGATTGGCATTGGAATGGGCTGCCCAGGGAGGTGGTGGAGTCACTGTCCCTGGAGGTGTTCAAGAAGAGACTGGATGAGGCACTTAGTGCCATGGTCTAGATGACTGGCTAGGGCTGGGTGCTAGGTTGGACTGGATGATTTTGGAGATCGATTCCAACTTGGTTCATTTTATGATTCCACGATTCTATGATTCAAATCAACTGATGAAGACATATGTCAGAAATTGAGGAATTCTACTAGTTTCAGATCTCAGAAGGAACTTCTATTTATAACTTTGTGCTTGAGAAGGACTATAGAGAAATGGTTAAGACAATATGGACTGCTTTTACATGACTAAAAATAGGTGAAATTAATTCCAAACTGAGTGCTTACATGAGTTTAACCTGAGTTATTCTGGGGGGTTTATGTCTGGGTTTTTTTTTTGTTTGTTTGTTTATTTGTTAAAATGAAGCAAATTTCAGTCACATCTGAGAAAGCAACATCTGATCATAATATTTATCAGCTTATGGATTCCCCCAAATCATTGCTTTTTTTTTATTTGAGTGCTACAAGTAGGAGATGTAAATTAATCATGTAAAATAAATCCTGATCATGTTCTTTAATGAATTTTTATTAAGGTCTTTCTCAAGAACTGCCTATTCAAAAGTACAGTTTTCAGTATTGTGCTTCACTAAATCCTGATTGAAAAAAAAAATACATGAACCAGGGCATGGAAAAGCACTTTTGAAAAATTAGATCACACAAAAAAAGGACAAAATCCAATGTATCTTTCCAGAGAAGGGTTTGAGAAGAATGCAACAGCAATTTCTGTAGATCTAATGTTTTTTTATTATTATTATTTTTAACATCTTCAGTAATGATATGGAAGAGGAAGGAGGTAAAACATTAATGAAGTGCATTGACACAACTAAACACTGAGGGCTGCCAAAAGACAGGGAAAGGTGTTAAGAAAAAAATTGAAACATGGTTAGAGAATATCAAACCAAAACGTTGTCTATACAGTATTATCTAAGCATATGACAGAACATTGTTCTTGAGAAAAAAATGAAGCAACTGATTGTATATTTAAAGAAATCAAGGACTAATCCATAGTACAGAGGTCAATGTAACACTACAAGAGTGCAAAATCTCTTTCTTGATATTTGTTGAACAGTGACTTGAGTTTAGTCTGTCTATGCAAATATCCAGTTTATCCTTTGCTCTTGCAAAGTTCTGGGACACAAAGATGTGATGGTTTGGGTGTTCCCCGCCCCCCCACACTTTAGAAATCACCTAGACTAGACTCAGCCGGCTCTGGAAATTTGAATGAAGCTTATATTTACAGCTGGCACAATTTACAAGCAGATATTTACAGTATATACAGTTATAGACAGAAATATACAAGGTAAAAAGGTAATACAGANGCACAAGAGATATTTCATGGAAGTAGGTTTCATAGTCTATCTGTGATCTCAGCAAAGAACACTTCTGTTTGAAATTAGCTGCTTTATAATTGTGAAGGATTATGTAAAATTAGTAATCTGTATTAATTTTGACATCCAAGTGATGATTGGTAATAACAATAAAAACTGTTTATTAACATTAAAATTCACCAGAAACTTATTTACAGGTTTGTGATGGTTTGGGTATTACTCACCCCCCCCTACTTTGGAAATCACCCAAACTAGACTCAGCTGGCTCTGGAAATTGAATGAAGCTTATTATTTACAGGTAGTACAATATACAAGCAAATATTTACAGTATATACAGTTATAGACAGAAATATATAAGACAAAAAGTAATAAAAAACCACAACACCCCTCCCAGAAACCTGAGTCCCCAGGAGGGGCTCCAAACTGCCCTTCCACCTTCTCCTACCTCTCTACATTACCCCAGACATTGCCTTGTGCCCCAAGGATAAATGGAGGGTCAGGTAGGGGGGTTAGGAAGCAAGTGGATTAATCAGAGAGACGGAGGGTCAGGTTAGAGAGAAAAATGTAGCCCAGAGCTCAGGCAGTGCTCGAACTCCCTTATCTATGTTTTTAATCTTGTTCTTATACATCTCAGCAAGACTATGAGTGATGTAGACATCACAATTGTTTGTCTTTCACAGCCTGTGATCTAATCCTTCTCACCAAAACATTCCAGCTAGCTTCAAACTAGAATAGGGTTCAAAAAACACAAAGGTTGGAAATTTATACAGGCAAGGCACAGGCAAAACTAGATGACTTATTTCTTAAAGTGGCAAATGCAAATATTATACTAGAAGAGGCTTTCAAGTATTTACTCACAAAATTATAAATCAGACAATGCCCAAAGCAGGTAGAACTCTGTCCTATTGGCTGCAGAGACTTGATTTCTCCCAGGCTTCTGTTGAAAGGAGGCAGACAATCTCTGACCTTGTCCCCATCTCCTCTGGACGATCTGTGTCTCTCCAGGACTGTAGTCTTAGCAGGAAGACTCTGAGGGGCAGGCAGGATGTCTTGAGGTGTGCACGGTCTCAGCACAGTGTCACGCTGGGGGCTAAGCAAGGCTATGCAGGCCTGCGGTCGCCTGCAGGCATTTGGAGCCTGTTCCTGATAAGCTCTCCAGGCAAATTCGGGATGCAAAACGAGACGGCAGCAGCCTCCTGCTACCTGCTCATCCCTTTATCAACATCCAGCCTGCGACTAGTGGGGCACTGGACATCAGTTAGCCAATCGGAATGGCACTTTGCCAAACCGCAACATATTAGCCAAAGCCAGGGCTTTTGCCCTCCCCTCCCAAGGTTGCTTCCCCAGCACAGAAGGAGGGGGTGGGCAGGCAAACATGCCTGGGCATGGATAAGCTCATGTTTGCCCCATCAGGCCTACCACCACAATAATTTCTTGCACTGCCTAAATTTTATTTTGAGAAAACCTGACTAGATTTTTGTAATCTCTTTTTGACTCAGATGATATTTAGTTGTTGGTGGCTTGCTTATTTTTTGGAAAAGATATTGATGATACAAAATCATACTATTGGTGAAGCACTTTTATTTACAAAGGAAATTAATAGTCTTCACAGAATGTAGGAGAACTCAAGGTAAAAAAGATGTGAAATATGGCTTGTGGGACATGCAAGTCACTGAAGTCACTGTCAGATATATTGGTCAGAAAGCAAAACAAGCATACAATCCCTCTTTCTCTCAAACACCTGCCCTTGACAACACAGCACTTCTTGATTACATATTAACAGTAAGATACCATTAATATATGGAAAGAAGCTATGAAAACATAAGATAAATGATCAAAGAAGCCCACAAGTTGATCTATTACCAAAAAATGAGTGATGCTTAACCAGCAGCAAAAGAGAAAGTTACTTGTAACTACATTGTTACATGACAAGACTCATGTGATGTTCTTAGCATTTCAAAGAAATCATCATGCTGTTTTTTCTGTCTGTCCTGACACAGTTTCCAAAGTACCAAGAAGCCAGACAAAATTTCACACAGTGACTTATTTTATTGTTGATATATAGAGACCGAAATGATGTAAGCAGACAATACATGGGATGTATCTGGGAGAAGGAACTTGAAAGAGCAGCCTTAAAGTAGGACAATGGCTTTTCTTCCTCCCTTTCCTACAGCTTACCATAACTAATATACCCACATCAGCTGGACCCCAGTTTTCGCTAGTGACTGCTGTTGACCTCTTATGGTTCATTTGCTTTCCAGAACCCCTTTCAATAAGTACACATACAGCCTCCCTTTCTTAGACCTTGCCAATGGGCTGTATACGCTGCGGTAGCCATTGTCACTAAAAGAAAACATTAACTTTAGCTAATATTTTTCAATGTCTCTGGCAGTTTGACAAGCCAGTGCTGTGGGCAAAGATGAAAAGTGATGAATACCTACCAGGATTTGAGTTGCATAATGTGACTTTGCATCTGCTGCACCTGTTGCACCTGTTGTTACCTGCCTTTTTCCGTCATGAACTTTTATGCAATCATTTAAGGGATAACATGCCAATGGTTTAGATATAGGGTTAGGTTTATGACAGGAAAAGGGCACACACTACTTGCCTCAATACATGCTTTCACAGAATTTATGATAACTTAGGCAAATATTACACAAAGACTGTCCAACTTCATTCTTCCTTAGAAAATTTGAACCAGCTTTTGTAACTAACTTAAAAAGATGTGAGTTAAGAGAGAACCACACAGCTGAGACTTTCTACTTTGAAATCTCAGGGAAATTCTGTAAAAGTAAACACTGAAAGCAAGTGGGGTTATAAAAAAGCAAGTGTTCTAGACTTTAGTAGGATGAAGATGGTAACCACCTACTGAATTAGGCTCAGTCTCCATACTATGGAGTCCAGATCTTCACCGAACTTGGAGGATTACCCTACCCGTCCCCTCTCTCTGCTCGAGGGCTGAAAGCAGCCTTTGTGAACTTTGTGTCCCAGAAATAATGTTTTCAAATGTCTATTAACATTATTTCCTGTCTTTTAAAAGTGGTAACAACTTGTAAACTGTGTGAGGGGCACTAAAGTATATTCAGCATCAGAGAAAAATTAGATGCTGAAAATTCATTTAGACATTCAGGCTTTTCTTGGCAACAAATGTTTAGCCATCAAGTTATTTTGCATCGAGTAACTGCTAGTAATATTTGACATTTCTAATAAAGTTCTTGTATAAAACATACACATTAAAAATAATGAGAAATTATGTGCATTTTCTGCCTCTAACTTCACATACTAAGCAATACAATCAAATGAACTGTGATTACTTAGAAATGCCCTATGTACTACCAAATGCCACAAATGGACTACACTTCATGACTTTGAGGTTTATGAGTTAGTTGCGTATAGATGGATCAGCCAGTTTCTCTCTGACCAACCTGCATGTTCATGGGCATTGTACCATCACAGGTATTATACTATTAGTTATTCTGCATATTGCATTTTACCTCAAAATGACTACAGAAAATTTCTGATGTCAGAATGATGCCTGCTTTCTACCCTGCAATACTCATTACATTTGATGCAGAGCTTACATTTACGTTTAAAGCTCCAAGGTAGTGTTTTTTTCCTGTTTTCTTGCATGCTTATTTAATTGCTCTATAGTTATGAAACGGAAAAGTTATTAATGTACAGACTTAATTGGAAGCTTTGATTATTGAGAGTTTTTCCCACAATCAAATAGTCAAAGTGAATGGTTTTCATATATAGTTTGTACTGGCTCTGGAGACTTTAAATACATTTACTGGCAAGATATTGTAGTAGATACATAGTGGTGGCAGTGGTGGGGGGTGTCAGCTTTTAATTGTAACTGTCTTGCAGAGTGGTGTTGTTTTAATATCCTGTATAGATTTTTATGTAATACACTTACTTGCAGGCAGCCTGAAGCAAGAATCAATTCTGTGAAGGATTCTTCTTTTGTTAAAAGCCAATCTTGTTTTAATGATGCATGAAGAAATATTCGAGCATTGACATTTTTCTGTCAGGTTTCTTTTGAAAAATCAATTAAGATAATACTGCTTTGACCTAGTTATCTAGTTAATGCTTATTAGGAATGTAATATGATTTACTGTCAGCATAATAATTTTTGTATCTTATCCCATTAGCTTGTGCATATTTCAAAGTGTATTACACAATGGTCACTTCTTAAAATGTAATGTAGCAGAATATATTAATTAGATTGACTGGGATCATTAGACAGAAACTCTCCCATTGGCTCTTTTCATAAAATTTGTATATCATCCATAGCAAGTTAATTCATTGTTTATTTTTCTGAAAAGTGTTTCTGAGAAGCTGAGATGAATAAAAACTTTTTTTAATTGGACATAACCTCTTTGTTTCTTGTCCACATTTAAAAAAAAAAAATTCTATCTCTTTCTGAGCTAAGCACCTTAATTACACAGGAATGCTAAATGAATAGTTCTTTAAAAGTGAGACTTTTTGAAATCTGATAGGTCATAAAAGAGCACAGGTAGATACATGAAAGGACTGACATAGGAGCACAGAAACCCCACTGAAGCGTTTGATTTGGATGGTGTTAAAAAAATAAAATGATTGTTCTATTTATTTTTTGCATTTCAGATGCTTCGTGTTAACAGAAAGGTCAATAAAGGGGTTGTGTTAGTGAGACATTAGTGAGAAACTATTGATTCTTATCCATTTAGTCATCAGTGTTAACCAAGAACTGAACTATTTCACCTTGTTAAGCTGAACAGAAATTAAACCTTTCCATCACTTTCAGAGCAGCTGCCTATCTCAGAACAAGTCCACAGTTAGACATTTCTGCAAAGTTTCTCCACTTCCATTGTGCTAATGGTCTGTTTGACATCAAGAGAGTGGGAAAGACTATCTGCAGATAGTAGTGAAAGAAATATCTCTGTATGGCAAGAGGCAGTAGTGGTCTTTCTCATACTGTGAAAACCTCTTTCTTGTAGTCCAGAGTAAGTATTTGTTTGTCAGGTAACTTTCAGTGCGGGACATTAATGGTCCATACACCTGTATTATCATCAGTATGGGATCAAGAGTTCCCTCGATGTAATGTGGTTGGTTGGGTTCTAATTTGATTTTCCTGCAAGAAATGCATGCTGTAGTGATGAAGACAATAGCTAAGATAAGACACAAAACAATAGGCGTTCACTTTCTTAAAACATCTTTTCTGCAGGCAGTGGGCACATTCAAATCAAAACTTCTATCTTTTACAAATACTTTTTTTTTTTTTAATGCAATGGAATTATTTCAAACCAGTTGATCAGAAAGATAACTAAAGTGTCATACGTTACCACCAAGAAGAAAATAGAATAATAAGGTATGCTCTTTTTTTTTTTTTGTCTTCTTTTTCTTAAAATAAACCCCAAAACTTACCTACACACTTGGCCTCTTATTGAGCTGCTGAATTTCATATTATTTCTCTACATTCTCTTTCAATTGAGTCAGAGTAGCCGAGACCACCGTATTGCTGTCATACATCATTTGAAATGCACCTTTGTAACATTTGCACTCAACAAAAGCATAGACCGACATGGGGAATATGAGCTGGAAGTTTCTGAAAGAGTTTTGTCTCCCTTTTTACTAACATTTGTATAAAATAGAAAAGGATACAAAAGAAAAAAAAATGCTTTCTCCATGTGTGGATTTCCCTAATTTAACTTCAACGCGTATGCATTTAAGGTATTTGTATATAGCAGTAAATATTTTTCTACATGTCATTAGAAAAGCCAACAGTCTGGAACATTTTAGAGAGCTTAATATATATAATTTGTCTTAAGGCTGTGAATATCTTTCTGTGAATAAGATGGCATCTTGAAATGCTTAAGTGATGGTGAAAGTGGTAAGATGGATCTGGACTTTTCTTGGATAAATGGAGTGCATGCAATAAATATATAAATAAGAAATGATTCAAGATACAGGGTTTTGATTGGCATTGTTTACAATCCACAAAGGAAGCAGGGAGAAAAGAACATCCTGATGCTATCAGTTATTCTTATTTGCATGTAAACTCTGATATTAGGATTCATTTTTAAGCATGTCACTTTTTAGCTCCTAATTAATTGCAATGACAGCAATGTGTGCGTCTGTTTGTAGGAAAGATGCTGTTGTGGCTGAGATTTTAATTATATTAAATATTAATCATGGATTGAAATTGGAAACCTTAAATTATTGTTTAATGATCAATGATCAAACGCATAATCAAGATAAAGAAAATTAGGATTGCAGACAGCAACATCACAATTTGAATTTTACATTATTAGTCTTCTGCCTAACTAGGCACTTTTCTTGAGTATCTGAACTGTTTTGCCTTTTAACTGTGCTTGCAGTTGCTATAGTGATGGCATAATTTTGTAATGGTCTAAAAATGACACTGGCATAGATAGTGACAGATAGGAATTAATTCACTAACAAGTAATTATGTAGCGAAATGTTGACTGCCATGCAGAAGGTGCACTGTGACACATTTACTGTTTTTCAGGGATGGCAGTAACATTAGCGTTGGTCATTAGTGGTAGACATCTCCGTACAGTGTTGGATACAGACTTATATGCAGACCTATTTAGTTACCTGTGTGACAGCCTTGTTCAGGACACCAGAAACAGCTGTCCTAGCCTGTATGAGCCAAAATAATTAGGCCTGTCATCTTCTCGCTCTGATTTCCCCTTCAACCTGCTCCACAAAATGCAAATATTTTGCTTTCATTGTCACATTCACCTTGACATGGATATTGCTTTGGCGCATAACTGGATGAGATGACTCAGAATTTGCATTGTTCATTCTAATAAATTTGCTTCCCCTCTACTGCATGGCAGGACCCATCAGATAAAGTCTCCCAGAGTGTCATCAATCAACATTGCTGACAGACGGCTTTTGCCTTCATTTGTTACATATGAGAACATGCTTAATTATTTGTCCTGTAATTAGTTGGGAAAATGTCAGGAAATGTCAACTCTCTGTTCAGTCTGGAAGGGCTCTGCTTGAAAGCCACAATGACTGAAGTGTCATTAATGCTGCCTAACAAGACGAGGATCAGCTGGGGAAAAGTGAAAGCTTCTAAAAAAGTAATCATGGTGAGTTAAAGAAAACTGCAAATCAGCACCAATAATAAGATGTGAATCCTATTAGCAAACACTTATATTTTTCATCTGTTTCTCCTCATAATAAAAATAAGGGAGAAAAACCCAAGGAACAAATACAGCGGGCTCATAGAATTTCTGTCACATATTCATTGGCATTTCATAAACCAATCATGCTTAATACATTGCTGTAGGTAGCATCTAATATTTAGTTTTCAGATTTGTGACACATTTTTACATTCATGCAGCAGTATAATATGCAATGGATATGTGAAGGTAAATATTATTTTTACATTAATCAAGGAGCATAAGATTAATTGGATGTGAAAATTTGTTTTTTCTGAATATTAAGCTGATAAGCAGGGTAGACATTAGCTTTAATTTTAGGAACAGAAGTAAAAATAAATAAGCACAATCTG